>CAUZXS010002738.1:0-115713 GCA_963585895.1 Sepioteuthis lessoniana
CCGACCCCTCCGCTCGGGTAGGATATGACACAAGGTCAATTTTTTAAGCGGGGTTTAACAGGTGTGAATTCAGAGTTTTCCTTACCTCACCAAAGCTGAAGAACCTAGTCTGCCCTACTATTTACCCATAGCTGGAGGGAGAATAATTGAATTCATACCTTTCCCAAGGGTATTAGTGTTATGTGAAATGCAATCAGTCTCGTCCAGAATTTGAACTCGTGTCGCCCTGTCCATTTCCTACGACGATAACCATTGCACCATGGGCACCTCCACTAACGTTTCATCATAAGACAATGGTGCATAAGTAGTACTGCAGCTCTGGTGTGTATATCGTTTTGACACCAAGAACCTTACTTAAGCCGTCTTAGTAACACAATGTCCCATAAATCGTATGAATACCTTTGGGAACTGTATGAAGTCGACTCTCTGCCACTAACTATGGGTAAATATTAGGTCAGACTGTTTCATTAATCATGAAATAGCAACCAGTCTTGGAGAAGGAAAACGCTGAATTTATACTAGTTGGATAAAAAATTTATCATGTGTGATATACTGCCCGTGTCGAAAGATTGCGCTTAAATCATAGAAATTTAATGCTCAAATTCATCATCCAGATGTGTGCTTAGCACGACGGTTATCGTCGTAGGAAATTAAATCTGCAAATTCGAGGTCGAACCCTGGACGAGGCTGTTTGCATTTCACATTACGCTATTACTTTTGGGAAATGCATGAATCTAACAATCCCTCAAGCTACGGGTAGACAATAAGGTAGAGTGGGTTCTTTAACCATGGTATGGTAATTGGTCAAAAAAAAGGAAAACTCTTATTTCAAACCGATTAAAAGTTACCTTTTGTCCCATTTTACTTGTGGTGGATGGGCTGAGTAAATATATTCTAGCTATTGCCATGATATTCAGGGAATGAAAACACGATTAACACCCAGCAGTTTATCTTTGGTTCTTAGGTTACATTGATCGATGGGACGGAAGTCATCTTTTAAGCGATAGACAGTTGCAAGAATCGAATTTCTTTCGCACAGAGTAGAAATTTATTTTTGAGTAATGAATTCCATAATTTCTATGGCTCTTGTTTTATTAAGAATAGAAATTTAACAGGATTCATTTGTAATATTGCTGAACTGAAGACCTCTTGTAAACAATCATTATAAAGGTTGTCGTTTTAACGACAATATTCTTTTTCATTCAATATATATTGCCTCCATTTTCAACATGAAAAATAATATAAAAATGACAGATTTTTGACATATCGGGGAATATATTGCAAATTTGCATTTTATTAGAATATGTTTCAATATGTTCATTTAACGATAGAAAAGATTAGATAATTAAACTGAGTATCTCTCTCTCTCTATATATATATATATATGTATATATATATATATGTATGTATATACAAGTGACACCCATTGAACTCCGCATTTGGCTCTGAGTTTGGTTGGACTCTGATTATATATATATATATATATATATATAAAGTTAAAAGGTAAGTAAAGTTAGCGACCTGAATGCTCCGTTTTCAATAGCTACTACACTGAGGTGTGGAGAAGGGTGCTACTCCTTTCCCTGGATTGCTCCACTTTACTCTTGATACGTACCTTATATTGTTGAGTATTAAGCAAGGAGGTATCAAGTACCATTTTAAAGTCATTCGTATGATGTGACCTAGTATTGAACCCTGGTTTCCCGGACCATTGGCGAACACTGTATAAACGAGGACAATGAGCCGGGAAAGTGGAAGGTAGATAGATAGAGCGATGAAAAAAGAGAGGAAAGAGAAAAGCAGAGGTAGACGCAAATAGATAGATATGAAGTGACAATTTAATTTACTACCATAATTATATCAAAGCTCGTTGTAATCTTGTATTTCCCGGTGTCATGTTTGTTTTCAATAAAATCTGATATTACTTTTAGACTTATGCGCTTCCATTCACTTGTAACAAGATATGTCATTTCCCTGCAGAAAAGATGGTGTTTCATGTCACTTAGTCTCCGCCAGTTCTTTCACATCACTAATTTCAATTGATTTAAGAAAATATACTGAGCTGAATCTGATGAACGTATATAGATATTAAGATTAACGCTTATGTTTTTATATCGTTATATTTGTAGTACGTAGAAATACACCTTACATGATATACGAGGATCATTAAATAAGTTTCCAGACTTTTTTCGTATTGGCACTTTTATTGATAGTACACCCATGAAACTCAAGTCCCCTTCGAATTTATCTCCTCTGGCTGCAATGCACGTGTCCTATCGTTCTAACAACTTCTGGAAGGCCCCATAGAAGTCCTCTCGTGTGAGCGTGTCAATAACCTTCGTCACAGCCTCTTTGATTTCCTCAATTGTCTTATAACGACAGACTCTGAGCTTAGAGAATAACCAAAAGTCACAAGGAGCAAGGTCTGGACTATAGGGAAGGTGAGGAACTGTCTTGATGCCCATCTTGGTCAAATAGTTTGTGACAAGGATGAAGTTGTAGACTGGTGCATTGTCTTGGTGGAAATGCTACTGACCCGATTTGAAGAGTGCTAGCCTCTTCCAACGGAATCTTTTTCTGAACTCCCTTAAAATCTCAGCATTGTTGACTGTCTGTCCAGTGAGAAACCAGAGCATGTAGATCATGCCAGTGCTGTCAAAAAAGAAAGATCATCAAAAGTTTGTGGGAAGATTTGCTCTGTCTGGCCTTCTTGGGTCTGGGAGAGCCAGCATGCTCCCACTGGTAACTCTGTCTCTTGGTCTTTGTGTCTTAGCAGTAGATCCAGCTTTCATCGCAGGTAACCAGAGCATCAAGAACTGTGCTATCTGAATTGATCAGTTTGACCATCTCCCTGCTATTATGACAACGTCTTTCTTTCTGATCTTCTCTGAGCACCCTTGGGACAAATTTCGCGCAAATCTTCCGTTCCCCGCGAATAATTGTATGTACAGTTCCCACACTGACATCAACCTATGCATTTATTGTCTCTATAGACACACGACGGGCCTTATCCATGAAATTCTTTATTTGGCCAATCAACTCTGGTGTTCTGATTTCTTTACTCCTCCCATACCTCTCATCATCCCTCACAGACTCCCCGCCTTCCTTGAATTTCTTAGGCCACTCAAAAACTGATGCTCGATTCATGGAAGATGGTTGGAAAGCAGTCTAAAGCATTCCATTCGTTTCTGTGGCATTTTTCCTAGTTTAAAACAGAATTTTATTGCATATAGTTCTTCTAAAGTGTCCTCACGTCCCGATTGCATTTTTGAAATTCACCAGCTGTGACAATCAGGGTGTATTCAAATTCCTGTTGTAGCTGTTCATTTGAAGCTGAAATCATAAAAATTGGTCAGTCATCGCATAAGATGTATAGCAATAACATACTGACTTTTCAAGAGTCTACGACGATTTTAAATGCCTGTAGAAAAAAGTCTGGAAACTTATTGAAGGCACCTTCCATATATATATATATATATATATATATATATATATATATATATATATATATATATATATATGTGTGTGTGTGTGTGTGTGTGTGTGTGTGTGTGTGTGTGTGTGTGTTTCAAGTAATTTTGGTAAAATTTCGTAAACGTACGTGCAACTTTTTTCAAGTAAAAATCATTTAGATATTTGCTTATGTTCCGTTTCTTAACTTATGCCTGCAATTATATATATATATATATATATATATATATATATATATATATATATATATGAGACCTATACTGATTTTCATATTAAAAAAATTATTTTTGTATTAAAAATATGCTCGAGAAGTTGTAATATTTGTATCTGTATATTTGCATTGATTAAACAATCGACGCTTTCTTGTTAGTTTACAAGAAAAGATTTTGCACCTTTGTTTTTCAGCAAACCTTTCACTCAATTTAAAGAAATAAAAAATTAATTTGCTGATAGGATTTTTTATTAATCAATTTTAATATATTATTTGCATCAAATTATTTGGTGGTTACCGATATAGGAACATAGATAAGTTTAGATAAATTGGAGTCACACATATTAATCGGTGACTATTGACTTATGAACACACAAATGTTTTTATGTTGGTATATAAAAAAGGAGTCATGACCGATAAAATGAAACGCAGTTTCTTCCAAGCAGCGATCGTATCAATACTACATCTACTATGTTCTACATAGACGCTAAATAACGGCTGGAGAAAAAGCTTGACGGCAACTACACAAGAATGCTGCGAGCAATGTTGAACAGGCCCTGGAGGCAGCAACCCACAAAGCAGCAGTTGTACGGCCACCTACCACCCATCACGAAAACTATCCAAATTAGACGAACCAGGCATGCAGAACACTACTGGAGAAGTAGGGACGAGCTCATAAGTGATGTACTACAATGGACCCCTTCACATGGCCGAGCAAAAGCAGAGCGACCAGATCGAACCTACATACAGCAGCTCTGTGAGGATACCGGGTGGAGCCCTGAGGACCTGCCAGAAGCGATGAATGATAGAAAGAAGTGGCAAGAAAGGGTCAGAGAGAACCGTGCCGATGGCACGACAAGATGATGATGAGGAGATCGACGTAAGAAAATAAAAAAAAATCATTACTAAGGAAATTATTAGTGATCTAAGAACATAGATGAATTAAAGATAGCTGATTAAAGAGTTCACACAGATTATTATTAACCTGACTTAAGAACAAATAAATCTTAATTAATCTCAAATAATCTTAGAATTATTAGTAGCAGCCAAAAATAAATTATCAGTAACCCACTACGAACACAAGTAAATAATCAAAGAAATTAGCTTAAGGATACAAACTTCTTCCTAAAATTTTATTACAATACGAAGCGTGAACAAAAATAAATCATCACTTACACTATTGACAATTCTGAGCTTTGAAGACTTCAACAAATGATACTCTAAAAATACATTGACAATCTTCAACAAAATTTTCGACTTGCAATACACGGAAACATCTCAAAATAATACCGAAGGATCCTCAAGAAAGTCTTCAATAAATAGATGGTTTCACAAATCATTAATTACTCTCATACGAATATCAAAACAACTCAATTTTCTTCGACAACAAATGTCTGAAATATCTTCGACAAAACTTCAACTAATCCCTTTTGCAAATAACCTACGAAGAACAACTCAACAAATATCTTTCTTCAGTCAACTAATAACTGGTCATAATAAAAATTAGATCAACAGACTAGCCAACATTCGAATTTCACATAAAATTTTCAACCAAACATCCGGCAAACTTCTTAAACATTTCAACAAAATGACTTCACTCAATTTTCGTCGAAAAGAAGAATTTATATCACTTAAAGAAAAAATATCTTGAAAAAATGATTACAGACAACCGGAAAAACAAAACGTCAGGGTGAACGAAGATTTCCTGAAAATAATATTTACATTTCGAAAGAACTCATAAAAAAAGGTTCCGGCAAAAAATATTACTACTTTCTCCCTTGACAATGTCTACTACTTAAAATCCATTTTCTACACAAGTCAGCAACCAAAATACTTTTGACAAACAGATTTCCATTCTGATTTTAATGCCCATATGGACTTAAAATATTCTTGGAAAAACTCAGAAAAGATCAGCAAAAATCAGACAAAAGTCTGGGCAGTCACCTAAAATTGTAAACACATACGGCAAAATTCATTTAGGTGTTAAAAAGTAATGACTCAAAACATCAAACACGCCAAAAGTCGTGTTAGCTCACTAACAAGTTTTAGAATGGATTTGACAATATTCAACTAAATCGACTCAGACACACACACACACACACACACACACACACATACATACATACATACATACACACACACACACACACACACACACATATATATATATATATATGTGTGTGTGTCTGTATAATTATTTTAACACAGTTTTCTGAGAAATATAAGGCACCAGAAAGATTGATTTAATCTTCAAAAATTGACAATGAATCTCAGAATTTGATTTACCAAATTTCTCAACATGAAACATTTAAATTTTTCCAGCATTTCACTCAACTGAGTTTAACGGAAAACAAAGTCAAAATTTTATCCTACGTTTTCAAAGTAGATGGCTCAGTAATTTTATGCAAATTAGGACCCCTTTGAAACTCATGGCATAGTCGAAAAGCTGCCTATTTCTTGCAGTACTAACTACACTTAGACTGCTAATTCATTCAACACAACTACGACTGGTCATATATATATATATATATATATATATATATATATATATATATATATATATATATAAGAAAAACTCCACAAAAGCTAAAACAAACAGACTCATTGAGTCTAAGACAAAAAAGTAATCAAACCTACAAGCAAAAGAAATTGAAACAGGGTGTAACATGGAACTTTCCTTAGAAAATACAAACAAGAAAAACGAAGATAAAAAAATATAAAAAAAAGACTGATTGGCAACTTTTACTTGCCTACACACCATAAATAGTATGAACATTTTCTTTAATTATTTTTTTGTTCTATAATATTGATGAACATTGAATGAAACATTAGTTTCTTTTGATATAAACCTATTTCGATTCAGAGGAGGAAATATTTATAGGAGGTCAACTGATTTCCATGCCAAACAATGTTAATTTTTGGGTAAAAAATCGGCTTGAGAAACAATAATTTTTGTATCTGTATTGTTGCATTTGATGACCAATCTGTACTTTCACACTAGTTTTAAAACTTCTACATCCTTTGCAAACGACATCATTCGACTTGTCAAAAATTTGAAGTATCAAAACCCAAAATGATTTTAGAAATCTTTTCCTTCCAAAATATCAAAAATACAATTGCTAACCAAATTAGAGTCATAGAAAAATCAACAACTTTTTACTTAGCCTGAACCTACCTAAATTGTACAAAAAAGTAAAGTAATAAATATTTCTTCAGTAAGTATGGAATTATCTAGACTTACTCCACTAACAATACGAATTATTACTTACTCAAATACCATTCAGTTTATTTCTTTTAAGTGAAATTTTCTATCAAAAAGGTATTTTATTTCAACTCGTTTGATTTTCTTAAATTGAACAAATGTTTGTTTACATTTATATCTACGTTAAAATATTCATCTGTCCGTTAAAAATATTTATCTGTCCGCTACTGATATGATAAGCAGTTCATATGCACATAAAGCATAGATACATTTTCTCTTACACATAATGACAAGAATTTTAAACAAACAAAATGATACCTTTCGATCATGATATATATATATATATATATATATATATATATATATATAATGATGATGATGATAATGATGATAATGACTGCCATATCTTGACAAATAATAGTTGTCTTTGCTACCAATATTTGCAACTGAAACATCTAAGATTGAATTTCGTGCAGAGTTAATGGGATCCATCCGAAGTATATCATTTTTCATGAATATTCATGTCTTTTTTATTGAATATTCATGTGACATTTTTAATGAATATTCATGTATCTTTTTACTCCAGGGTTTGATTTGGACACTTTACCACAGACAACACATGTATAACTATGAGAGCAAGTTTATGGAAAGTCTGTAGGTTCCTTGATGTTTCGATGCCTATTATTTTTATCTAATGTTTTTCCTCCCCGTATCTCAAAGGTTGATAAGGACATTAGTTTCATAAGTCCCGAAAATTCGCTCTGAATTGTCCAGAAGGACACATGGTGTAACGAATATAGGCATTTCGTTAAATAACTTCAAAGTGAAATCATGTGGAGGTTGCAGGTCCAGTTCTCACGACAGTTAAGAAAAATAGGAATACTTACTATAGCTTAACACCAGTACCCGGTCATGCTTAACGAAATTAGAACAATCTACTCCCGGGGATTTAATATAAGGTTTGGTTCGAAGTTCCGTGTAGGCTCCCGAGTTCAATATGAAACAACTACAGAAAGCCGAAGGATGCATAAGCTGTAACATTTTGAATATAACAATAAAAATGAAGACAATAGTCCGAATAAACTAAATGATAAAATTATCAAGCTTGATCACAGAAATTTAGACAAAATATAAAACATTTTTCCATCGTTTCTTCTTCTTCTTACCGTTAGTGTAGTTCTTCTCCTTCGTAAATTTCTCGCTACTTGTTCTTCCTCCAATTCTTTAAATAAATGCATACGATTTATCATTGGGTTTGTCATTTCAAATGTTTGTTTAGCCGAAAAATGTTTGAGCCGGGGCCTAAAGCACTTGGGAAAAATATGGCGCCTTCTTTAATTCATTACATCCAGATGTTCGGTGACCCTTACGAAGACTCATGGAATCTGCAGAAAGGACGTGTCAGTCTTATTTATTCACACACACACACACACACACACACATATATATATATATATATATATAAAGATAGATCATTTAAAAATTTTCTTAAATCAATTAAGTTCTCAAAAATTGTCAAGGAGGATAAAAATACATATCTGGGGATTCCATTTCCCATGCATAGATAGATAGATAGATAGATCATTTATGAAATTTTCTTAAATCAAGAAACTGACCAGAAGGATAGGATAAAACCTAAAAGAAACAGATTCCTCACACCTTTATGGTGGCTTCATTGCTATATAAGACAAAAGTTTCATCTGAGGATTGTATTTCTAATGCATGAAATGAGGCTGACATGAGCAAATGATATAACTTCATTTTAGGTTGTGCATATATATATATATATATATATACATATAACGCTGAGCAAAAATATAAGACCACACTCAAAAATGAAGAAAAAATATATTGTTTCCCATTTTTAAATTATGAAAATTAGATATATGAAAGATAAGGCAAAGAGACAATTAGATTTAGAATATGAAGACATTTCAATTCATTTTTTTATGTGTATATTAGCATTTCTGCTTAATTTTAAAATTTGGTTTTGACATAGATATATAAGACTAACGAGAAGAACTATAGAATATAAAGGCAGATTTTTTATCAAATATGCTGTGTCCTATCGACCACCTTTACAAACTTTTGCAACAATCAATCCCCACAAAAGGATTAAGGCCTGGAGAGCACGCTGAGTGGTCAAGAAGTTTTATTTTTGTTCAAGCAAGTACTTTGTTATTGATGCATTGTGGATAGCACCATTATCTTGCTGAAAAATCAGTTCTCCTCCACATAGACGATGCCCGTCTTGTGTGAGTGATAAATCATTTAGCATCTTCACATAATCTGCTGCTTTTTTTCGACCACTGACAAATTGTAGTTTAAGTTTTCCTGAAGATAAGAAGGTCCTCCAGAACATTAGAGTTCCTCCTCCACTACGCCTTGTTGATTTTTTTTTTTTTTGTGTGTGTGTGCCAGTACCTCTAAAAGCCATCTGGACCGTCGAAATTTAATTTCATTTCGTCTGAGAAAACACTTTTTCGCCCTTCTTTTAACGAGAATATTCCAGTCGTTTCTCTTTGAGTTTCATAGTAAACCTTGGATGATGAATTCTTTTCTCATGCTTCATTTTTTCGTTGCTTAAATGCCTCCTAATTGTTCTAATACTACAAGGAGCATCCACTAGAGATTTTAGCTGACGAAATTTTCTTCTTTACTTCGCGAACAATTCTTCTCTTTAAGTGTGGTGATAAATTCTCTGGTCTGCCAGTCAGTTTTCTCGTTCCATACTTATTTGGACTTTTCAGGTAATTGCAGATAACGATTTTACTGAGTCTTTAGGCCTTTGAAATTTCTATCTGAGATTTTCGACTCTTTTCAAAGCTGTAATCTCACCTTTCTCAAATTCAGATAATTTAGTTCTTTGAGCCATTTATGTTTTTAATATTTTAAGTATTGCAGTTTTAATATGTTTTATATTACGTAGACTGTATATAAGTTTTTCAAATAAATTAAGTCCGTTTTTCTTTAGTTTTTACTGACGATCTTATCTTTATGACAAAAATAAATCGTAAAATCTAGCATGAATGCTTTTATACATGTAAAAAATGAATTGAAATTTCTTCTTATCTTAACTTTAAATGTCTCTTAACCTCACTCTTCGTATAAGTGATTTTCATAATTTAAAAATTGTAAACAATATTTTTTCTTCATGTTTTAAGGTGGGTCTATTTTTGTCCAGGGGTGTATATATATGTGTGTGTAAGTATAAGAGTGTTAGAGGATATGGTTTGGTTTGGTTTGATAGCATATCAGCTGTTGGTTATAAAACGCCAAATCCTGTTTTTACATATATATTAAGTATATGATTTGTGAACAAATTTTGTAGATACTCACAGTTAAATGATCAAACAGTTCTATTTCTAACAATTCAATTTAGCTTGAGTCAACAAAGTTAAATTGTTTCTAAGTATTGTTATATATAACTAACAATTCAATTAAACATCAGTCATTCGGTTACACTAGTAAATGATCAAACAATTATATTTCTAACAATTCAATTTAGTATAAGTCATTTGTTTGCACACAGTTTGAATGTCAAACAGTTCTATTTGACCCATAGATGGGACCCTACCACTCTGGGCCAGAATGAACCTGGGAGCGATGGCAATGAACGAGAACTCCGCATTCCCCAAAGCTCCAATATTACTAGAACATCACCATCAGATTGTCATATCCAGGACATTCCTTGAGGTGGGAAGTCTTACCTCTCTACAAAGATGCAGCAGTCTATTCTACTGCCTCAGCCGGCAGGGCCATGGAGGATATGGAGTATATATAAAAGTGCAAAGCAATTCTGAGTGTGTAGTTTTTATGCTTTATTTTTCTGCTGCTCTTTCTTTCATTCTACTTTATCGATTACCTTTCAACCAGCTTTAAGCCTGGATCAATACAGCCTAAAATATGACGATAAAACCTGTATTTTACGCTGTATTTCAGCACTTATTATTGGCCTAGACCCATTTAACTTACATGACATATCCTGAAAACCCATTGTATGGAAAATAAGCCGAGTTAACTGCAAAGAGATGTTCTAAGGTTTTACCAACAAATTGAAAAGATATCAATGGGAACTTTCGAGCCAATCTAATTACAAAATTGTGAATAAGTATAATAAAATCAAGTATATCACAGCCAAAGTAAAAACGATAAATTTACGATCACAACATGTTTTATCTATTAAGTAATGATATGGATCATTAAAAATATTTTATCCTCAACTTGAAAATAAATCAACTTTTTCTTCTTCAATACAGATCTCTTGGGAAGCCACACACGAACGAAAATGCTGTTCCATTTCTGGAAATAATGTCTATATACTTCAAATGACACAGCCATTATTCAGTTCGTTGCGAGTTACATTTTGTCAAGAGTTCCCAGATGGTGACCACGAAACTGTGTTTTTATTTATGAGGGTTGTAAATAGTTATAAGGAATGAAATTGAAGAGTTAAAGGGCCGTAGTATAACAGGAAGATTCTTGGTGACCAAAATTACCGTCAGTATCTAGAATTTTATGTGTCTGTTTTTGTTTTGTGGTTTTAATTTGTGTTTTGTTTTTATTTTTATTTTGGTTAATTTATTTTGTCTTCTCGCTTGTTTTTGCTTTTTGTTTGTTTTTTTTTTAGTGTTTTTAACTGGCAACATGGATTAAAAATAAGGTGATCCGTGCCAAATTACCAACTATCGTTTCCCCCGTCAAATGTCTCTCGATTCTAATGTGAATTTACTTTAGCCATTTTTTTTTCGTTCAAAAAATGTCAGTTCGATCTGAACGGAGAACATTTTCCACAGTTTCTCGGCCATCCTAAAGAGCTCAAGATATACTTTGATCTATATAAACCTGTATTAACTTGTTAAAAGATTTTGTCTGATTGTTCTAAATTTTAACACCGAATTTAATCATTTGTTCCATTTTTGTGATTTACTTTGCTAAATGCATTTGTAATGATCAAAGTTTTCTAGGTTAAATTTAAATTCTCGACTGAATTTTTTTAACCCATATTCATGGTAGGCATTGATCAGCCGATTTGCAATCAGCATTGCCAACCTGAGTTTGGAAAAAAATCAGTTTGATTATTTTTTTAGAATAACGACGTATAATTAAACAGCAAAATTACTCAGGTGTATAAAATAGACATGGGTAGGTAGTCAAATTTATTTTCTGTGAAAGTTGCAGAAAAATCGAACGAGCAGAAACGAGAAGATATTCAAAAGAATATGTCAATCAATATTCTTTGAATTATTGCAATATTGAAGGCTACTTAACCTAGCCATAAAAATTAAATTGAATGGAAAATATACTAAAATACAGTGTCTTAAGCCTGAATATATATATATATAGATACCAGAGGACTATCGATTTCCAACACAAAATAAAATCATTCACCACTGTGAAATGAAAGAATACAAAAAAGGATAATAGAATAGACCTTACCTGAAATTTATTGAGAGTCCCTAGTCTAAAGAGAAAATTCAGTTGCAACAATAATGGCGGCAATGGCAATGATGAGGAAATCTAAAACATTTACTCGAGAGGCCAAGGAATGTGGAACTTGAATCGGACACTCGTTCTCATGATGGCTGATACATTAGAAAACGTCCCAATGGATCTTGAAGAATACTCAAAGAAATAAGGAAGAATGACAGAAGAAATACCGATGTAAATTCAGCATGAACATTGCATTCAAAATTACAAAAGTGAAACGATGGGTTGATACGAGATTGACCTCGAGAGATTACTTCATAAGTGAAAATAAGGGGGAGACTACAGAAGGCTTCTTTACCTTACTTGATCGTATCTTTTCTGCTATAACTGAAAGAAATATGAATTAGTTTGCTATCCATGTCATCCCATTACTATAAATGTTATCATTTTACGAAACCGTACCAAAAGTAATGGGGCTAATTTCTTTGCGTTCCAGGTAGTCAACTCTGTGTGAAAATCAGATGGTTAATTATCATAATGATTATGTGTGAATGAAAACATCCCATTCATGTTTGACACTCACATTTCAAGGAGAGCTGTGATGTTGTATTGCTACAAATGTAACATTGTAAGGAAATGGTAGAGGGATGCAAATAGATCAGTCATCAAAAAATCCAGCTGCCAATAAAAAGACGAGTTGGAAAGGTTCAACATCTCATTCAGTGTGCTGGTGTAACGAGATCTTTATGATCTTGGACCGCAGAGCAAAATCAGCAGTAAACAAGAACTTGCCGAAGTCACTCGATGATATTGGTTATTTAAGTCGTGTCAGGGACCTACCGAAGGATGCCGCCCACGCAAGGCGGAAATGGGGATGCGACTTTCTGTGAATCCCAATAAAAGACGATCGGATTTCTTGATTCATTCTCTTTTGGCGGTAGGGTAAGAGGATACAATTATTTGTGTGTACGAAGAGCGAATGAACTTTTCGGGAAGAGTCGGTTCATACGAGAACAAAGAAACACATCATGTCCGTTTTCCAATGCTTCCACGCCTCAGAAAAAGAAACGACCAGAATGAAGCAACAGAGACCCTAACACTTAAAGTCAGTTTTTTGTGTTTCTCTTTCTCAATCAAACCATTAGCCATCACTCAAATAGCAATTATTGGAAACTACATGAAACAAGTGCGTTTGATGAAGGAAGTCACAAAAATAGAACACAAGATAAAATTGTGTCAAACTTTAAAGGAATTCAATAGAAACACTTAGTTTTCCATGTTCTGTTGTGAGGTTCCTAGTGTTTCAACTATAATTGGTATTAATATTATCGATTGATTACAAAACATTTTCAACACTCTAGCAAGGTCCAGGATATCAATTTTTTTCCTTAACTTTTTACTCTGTGAGCCGCTGAAACGATGAAATTCACTGGTTTTCTTCTTGCTAATTCAAACAAGGTATGATTTTCAAGTAGATTTCGGGTGATCTTTTTTTTTTCTATCTCAAAATAAAATAAACTGCTTGTTAGGATGTCCCCTATAGATGGAATCGTCCTCATGTGACATATACCAACTGAGCTTTCTTCTGCGCAGTCGCAGTCGGAGTCGAAGTCTCGAACTCATTTTCGGTCTGTCTCAGCGAGTCGTTACCAAGAGTGGAAATATTCCTGATTCTTAAGCTAAGGAGAGGTTTCTCCCAGCTATCGTTTGTGTATGTATTATTTGCCTTCAATATATTTCTTATTACTTATTTCTGTGTCATGTCATCATTTGAACCTCCCCTTGACCATAACACTGCTGTGTGTCTCATTTTCAAGGACAGATTCCGGTCTTTGCATATATCATTTGTTTATATGGTATGAATTAAGTCGCTTGCATGATTTCTAGTGAACTATCTATGCTACCCAGTCGCGCCTGATTTTGTAATCCTTCCGTGCAAGTTAACTGTTCTTAATTATCCATCCCTCTATCTACTTATCTATTCCCACAGCATTGCTGTTCTCATGATTTTTATCTATTCTAGTTTTTACATACGTGCTTCACATGACTTTATTCAAAGCTGTTATTGAGAGCTATTTAGTGCGGCACTATATCAAAGTCATCTTATGCACAATTCCCTCAATGTTTCTTCTAAAGTGTCCATGAAATTGAAGAGTATAGCGCTTAAGCTGAAACAATCACAGTCATTATCATTATGACCATCGTCAAAAGAGATAAATTACGTCTATAACTTAAAAACTACAGGAAACTAACCCAGATTGCCATTGGTATAAGTTATAATCAATGGGGATACATTTCAGGCGCTAAGATCTCAATTTTTTTTTTTATGAAAGGTTATATAATATCATGGTTTCTACTGCTCACTTAAACCAGGTGACCCCCAAAATATTACCACTTACAATTGAAGGTGCTCGTAAAGTAGCGGGTATCGTCGTAGGGAATAGATTTTATGACCCAAGTTCAAATCCTGGACAAATTTGTTTTCGTTTCATTTCCCGCTAATGTACTTGGAAAAGGTATGATTCTATCTCTTCTTCCTCAAACTATGGGTAAATACTAAAGAAGATTATTATTTAGCCTTGTTTAGGTAACCAGAATAGAAGAAGGAAAACAGAAATTTAAAACAAGTGAAAACTTGATCTTGTGTCGCATCTTACCCGTTGTTAAGTACCTACCATTCGTTATTGCACTAAAAACATATCTGCTCGAAGATTAGTGATTCATAATTAAAATAAACAAAAAAATTCTCTCCTACCATTTGGAATGTTCATACGGTGACCACTGGAATGTTAGTAAACTGCTGTATATTGACCCTTGATCGAGCCGTCAATCAGATATTTCTCTACTCAAAACGCTCCCGTGTAAATAAGGTGAAGCAGTCACGTAGTTGATTGAAAATGGCATGTATTGCGAAATGACATATGCAGATGCCCGCATGAGATACTCAGTGAGTCACGGAGAGCGCCACTGAGTGGCTGCGGCAGCGCCCACTGTACGGCTGAAAAGAAGTTATGGGTCAATATGGCAGTCTGTTTTTGCCTCCCAGTCTCTTTCTGTCACACACCTACAAAAGCATTGATCCTTTTCAAGAGAAATATAGACTTATGCATTTTTGTAAAAGGGAAGTATCATTCCTTCCTTCCTTCCTTCTGTAACATAACCATGACAAACTATAAACGAATTAATTTTGATTAATTGTGAGTGTACATACAAAAGGATCTGGAAACATGATTTCCGACATGCAAACTTTCAAATGAGAAAAAAACACCTCCTTCAACTTTAGCTGTCAGCGGGGAGGGGTTTCCGCCAACTTCGATGCATCGGCCGCTGTGCCTCTCTCTCTCTATCTCTCTCTCTCTCTCTCTCTCTCTATCTCTTTCTTTCTCTATCTGTGTGTGTGTGTGTATGTGTGTGTGTGCAGTGGACGGCTCTCTCCTCAGGGGATCAACAAGTTATATCCAGCAAATTACTCAGTCTTCCAAAATTTAATCAGAATTTTCCATTTCTCAGTGTTTGATATTTCCCATAATATGACGTGCACCTGGCTGGCTTACCCCTTCTTGACCCTAGCTGGCCAGTTTATCATTGTTTTATTATTCCTAAATTCAAGGAAATTTTCAGCAAAATTCAAAACTTACATTTAACTTTTCTTTCTTTCTTTCTTTCCTTTCTTTCCTTTCTTTCTTTCTTTCTCTTGTTAGAAAAACAACTTCATATGCTTTTCAATTATCCAGCTTAACCAAGAATTAAACAATATATCACACTTCTTTTTAATTTTGACAATATATTGTATCACTCTTCTAAAAAAACAATGTACTGCTTTATTCTTCTAAAATCCGCGTTGTTCATTTTTTCTACTGTTAAAATCATTCGCAGATTTCACTCGCTTATGTTTCCGGTTATCTCTCAACTCTGTTATACACCACCCAGGTAATTTATGCGGCCTTTCCGCCAGAGACACCTGCGTCCTGTTTACTTTAGGTACCGGATGCAATTCCCGTTATTTTTGTCCCCAATGTCCGACTTTCACAGCCGCATTGACATGTCAAAAGAGTTCTTCAAGTCAATATCCAACATAAGCAAAAATTACATTCAAATACTAAAGGCACTAAATACAAGACTGTCTTCTTGGTAAAAATTATGGAATTAGTTTACTTAGAGGATGTTCACCTGGTTTTTTACTTAGCAGTAAATAAAGTAAAAATTGGTAAAACGCAAATCATTTATTAATTAACTTTTAGAAAAGTTGGTTTTATAAAAAAATTTATTAAAAATTAGATTATTTCAATTAATGATATAATTTTTCCAAGCAAGGAAAATATCATGGAATAACACAATGTTGAAAAATTTTTTAAAAGGATCGTGTAATTTGCATTCCTAAAAAATCCCCCCAAAACCCTGCATAAACAGATATGTTTACTTGTAAAAGACAATTCTTGTAGACCCCCAAAAGCGGTTGGGAATACTTAATACAAAGAAAACATGGTTCCAACCGAAGATCTTTCTATCGAAACGACTGAAAGGGTCGTAGAAATCATCCAAGAAAAATATTCACAGTGGAATGTCATGAGAAGCATTAGTTTTTCTCAGTCAGATGTTTCTACAAATTTGTTTCAAATATAAAAAAAAATGAAGAGGTTAAAAAGGGAAAAAGTACGAATAGACCTCGAAAGAAATCAAATTTGTCTTGCCTTGAGCCAAATAAATATATGATGTTTTAAGTCAAGAACTAGTTAAATTATAGATCGGGATTCATTATAACAATCTTAATTTCATCTTTGTTTCTTGCCAATATTTTGTAAAGCAATTTCTTATATATTATTTTTTATAGGTTCCATTGTTCGGAAATTAGTTATTGTATTTTCTATTTGTATTTACACACTTCCTACAATTATAAGCATAATACGACAAAAGACCAATTTCTAAACTGAATGCATCTGTTAGAAATTCAGAGTTTTCCCTCTCCTAGACTGATTGCCTCGTCAGGATTTGAACTCAGATCTTCGGAACTTTTTTCTACGCCGCAAATGACTTATGCCACGGTGCTAGTTCATTTTTCGTCGCTTGTTTTGTGATATATAAGCATTTTTAAAACTATTTGAATAAAACTTTTTATTAAGTCTCTTTACACAAACTTTTCTATTGGCAATTCCACCAGACACTCGCCAAATTCTACACGCTGAATTTGACTCTATGGTTGGGATCACAACCTTAGAATTCAGTGGATACTCATCACGGATTGATTTGCCTCAGTCATTTGGTATACTCGCCTCAACCTAGCACGTACAAAACATTGAAATATATATATATATATATATATATATATATATATATATATATATATATATATATATAATGACGATAGAGAAAGAAGAGGGAGAAAGAGATATTCATGTTCATTGTTTTTCTATGCAAACAATGATTTTCAAATGGACTCACTCCTCTCCTCAATACAACCAATCGGATAGGGAGAGCTAAGCAAGGGGTGCCGGCTTTTTTATTCAACTGGGAATGTAAAAGTATTAGTGACTAGTTTTACTCCGTTGGTCCCTCTCTTCTGCTCTCTATTCAGTAAGCGAGAGTCACCTAAAGACCTTGTAGCGCCATTTCATTCTCCCACTTCCTATTTACGGGAGTCAGTTTTACAAAAGATGAAGTCTCTTTATAGATAAATTCGTGTATCTCTTAAATGGCGCCGTCTGTTTTGTTAGCCTTTGGTCGCCAAACAATAGCATCTTTAAAAGCTGATAGCCTTCAATTCTGGATACATGGCCTGCTCTATACGGCATTGCTTCAATTCTAAAGGTGCCGCAAGTCTTGAGAAATTCACTGTTTGTAATGTATTTACTCCAGCACACTTTGACAATGGCACTGAAGTAGCATCGTTCGAAGCGTTTCAGGCGGTGTGATGGGTGATGGTGGATGAGACAAGATTTTTCAGCACAGAGAAAAGGGAAACAGCACGACGGCTTAGCAAAATTCTATTTCAATATCATTGCTTAGGCTCTTATTGATCTTGACACGATTGTCTAGTAAACTATAGACGTGATTTTATTTAGCTTGTCTGATATCAATACGTGACGCGGATGAAGCTACATTGCCCATCGACAAAGACCCTGTCTTAAATCGATGATCTGGGTATATCTGCATGCTCTTAGCACCAACCCTCTTAAGGATGAAACTAAAGTTAACCTCACCTCACAATTACCGACAAAGTTGGAACTGGACGTAGCACCAACATATCAGTAAACTAAGAAAGCATTTTTTTAAAAAGTTAGTCAAATATTATGTATATATTGTCTCATGTAATAGTGTAAAGTTTAGGTAGGACCACGTTAAATCTCCAGATATTAAAACAATATATAATTTTAGTGGCGCCTGAAGCAATCACCTGATATTTCTATGATTCAGCAGGAGATAGATAGATAGATAGATAGATAGATAGATATGCGCAAACTTATATTGATTGGTAGATTGATATTACGCTGAGATAGATAGATAGATAGATAGATAGATAGATAGATAGATAGATAGATAGATAGATAGATAGATAGATTTTGACGCACACAACTGGTTCCTATAAGCCCTTCCGAAATGATAAATATGGATTGACAATAAAAGATTGATACGTAAATAATTGTGATTCATACATAAAAAGAATATTTATATTTTCTCCAATAACAAAATAAAATTCAACAAATAATAACGAACAAGAAGAATATACTGTAATTAACAATTTCTTCTGTCATCAAAAATATTTGTCCAATATTATCTTATTGTATTTGGCAAATGTTTGGCGAATGACGCCATTTTTTAAAGTAATTAAACAGAAACTGAACCTTCAGATAGATAATTAGATTCTCCTGGACTTACTGTACATCGATCTTGCCAATGGAGGAAATTCTCGATTATGATCGCTTTGCTTCTCTTTATCTTATCAATATTTATGGTGTTTTCTGCCTGTGGTGATACCATTATCACTGGAGAATCAATATTATACAAGAGATGCACACATATCAATGAAACTTCAGACGAATATGTATTGCTGGATTTTATAATTGTCAAGTATCACATCTTAACTTTTGATCAGGAATTATCTCCCCTAACCATAATTCAGTACTATATGTATTATTTCAATTGCTGCTTCAGTTTGATGTGATTTTTTTGTCTTACACAGTTAATTATTCTATAGTTTATTTTTTTGTTGTTTTAGAGGAAGCCTTGTCAACAGTTGTCATCAATTTTAAGTCTACTTTTTTTCATCTGAATTTTTAAAATTGTATCACAATTCACACGAAAACATTCCGTTGGTAAAACGATTGTCTACTGACAATAGATATGATTTTATATCGTTTGTCTGATGTTAGTACGTGACGCGGAGGGTAAATTGCCAGTTATTAAAATCACTAGACTAGCTTATATACCTGGGTAGTAATATCTCATCAACTGACAGTGATATAAACATAGGTATGGGAAAAGCTTCCACTGCTATCAACTGGTTATTGACCCAATAAAATCTGATCTCTCATAAAATAGGCCAAAGTATTGCACTGCGACCTGAAATTAGGTGAGTTCGGACCTTAGTCATACTAATACGTTCACTTTTGGACTAATACTTTAGGAAAAGGCATGAAACCCCGTATCCTCCAACGATCGGTTAAATGATACAACTATCTATCTATCTATCTATCTATCTATCTATCTCGGTCTATTTAAATCTAATAGTACGACTACTGTTCTTCCACAATGATGGCTTTGGTATTAAATAACCCATGAAGGTTGATATGCTATAAAAAAAAGAAACCAAATCTATCTATCAACCAATCTATCTATCTATCTCGGTCTATTTAAATCTATCTAATAGTACGACTACTGTTCTTCTACAAGGATGCCTTTGGTATTAAATAACCGATGAAGGTTGATATGCTATAAAACAAAGAAACCAAATCTATCTATCTATCTATCTCGGTCTATTTAAATCTATCTAATAGTACGACTACTGTTCTTCCACAAGGATGGCTTTGGTATTAAATAACCCATCAAGGTTGATATGCTATTAAACAAAGAAACTAATTAGAATTGATAAGATAAAAACAGAAATCCTTCCAATCTGTAGCCATAAAATTATTACAGTATGGTCACACCACTTGGACTTTAAGGAAACGCCTAGAGCAAAAGTAGATTATGCATATTATTTTGAAAAAAAAATCTGGGATATAGCATCCTGCCACGCAGATGTTGTACAGCTACTTACCTCTCATTTAACACACCATCCCAGAAAAACGAACCAGAAATGCTGGCCATTGCTAAAAAAGTAAAGACAAACTCATAAGTGACGTTCTCTTATAGACTCCTACACGGCCACTTACCTCCCATCTCACAAATCATCCAAGTAAGACGAATAAGATATGCGTGGCACTGCTTGACAAGTAAGGACAAACTCATAAGTTGCGTTCTCTTATAGACTCCTACATATGGACAATGTCGACCAACCAATAAAAAATTTACGTTTCAGCTGTGTGGTAACACTCGGTGCCGTTTAGAGGACTTACCGAGAGATATGACCGGTTGGAACGAATTAAGAGAGAGAAAGTCAAGTGAATACGTGCTGTAAGTATACAATTATGATGACGATAATTATTAATGAATATTGTAATAAATATTTTATTTTATTTGATAGATCACGACAACTGTTATTTGTTCAGTACAATCATCAAAATTCATATATTTGATTATTTCACTTATATAAAATTATTATATATGATTATTTTTTATTCTATAATCATTGTTATAATTATTTTGATAAATTTTTCATTATCATTTATTTAAATGGACGTTTTTATCTATTCTGTCACTTCGACATCTCGTATTTCGATAACATAATTTTATCTGACGTGATTGTTGTTTTTTTATGTTCGGAATGTCTAATTTTTATAGATATAATTTCATCTTGATAACAATGAAATGGAAAATGGGATCCTTTATTCTTTTTGCAGATTTAAAAATGCAGTTTGCGATATTTAAATTGTCGCTATTTTAATTATTAATTTATGCAGGCACTTTGCTTGTTTCAGGTTTTGTCTACTGTGCATCAAATAATCAATTGTTGGGCAATGTCTGTGATGAAAGAAGAACGGTGAACCAATTTATCACGGAAACGGCAATATAAAGATTTTAGAGTTGTTGGGTGTTGGTCTGAGGACAGTGCAGAGGTTTGGAAAAAAGTTACATTAGTCTAATGGTTGTTATGAAAATAAGGCAGATTGTGATTGTTATAAGAAAACTACTCCCAAATTTGTTGATAACAACCATGCTACAGTTAGCAGCAGTCCGAGCAAACCAATCAGTCCTATAACCAGAGATGTAAATGCTTCTTTTTGGGGGGGATACAAGCAGAAACAAAAATTACATTCATTGATTTTTTTTTTCTGGTTTTGTTTTGATTTATATTTTGTTTTGTTTCTTTTTTGTGTGTAGGGAAAGATTTTTGTTTACACACATGGCAAATATAAACAAAAAGGCCAAACAAAACCTCTCTTAATCTGATGAAGAAAATGTGAAAACAGAAATCTCAAGGCCTACTGTAATTGAATCACAAGAAGAAACTTTTTTACCCAAACTGTTTCAATCACCAAGAACTCTCATTGAAAATTTACAGCAGATAGGACCAAACGACTAGCCAAAATTTCAAGAACAGTTAAAATATTCAGCTGAAATTAAACAAAAAAGAACCCAACCAAACATCTATACTACTGCCCAAAATATATACAAAAAACTCGAAACCTCTAACTAAAATAGATACGGGGAGAGAAAAACGAAAATGATCAACAATTCACCCACCAATTCCTAATGTTATACAGTCATTTGCAGCGACACAACGATAAAGACGCAGGAAGGACTTCTTTAGAAAAATATTCACCTCTCACTTTATTGCAAGGGTTCGAAAGGTTAGCATGTGAGAGGATGCTGGAGACCGAACATAAACTTCATATTTTGACCCCACTGTTATGACCGTCACGTTGTGTCTTTATTGTTCTCCGGATGTTGGGGTCCACTCCATCGGGGCTTTCCGAGGACCCCCTCGGTCTGGTGTGGCCTTCCCTACAACATCTCGTCTCTAACCCTCTGGGAGTCTGCTGGCAACTGCATGTGGGGGGTTCCGAGGTCCCCCTCGGTCGGGTGTGGCCTTCCCTACCACATCTCGTCTCTAACCCTCTGGAAGTCTGCTGGCAACTGCATCGGGGGTTTCCGAGGGCCCCCTCGATCGGGTGTGGCCTTCCCTACCACATCTCGTCTCTAACTCTCTGTGGTCCGCTGGCAACTGTCTGGGACCCACACTCAACTGAGTTAAATAATAACTCAACGCCCACACGATCGCCTACTGGATCTTTGAAATCGAATGTTTAATCGTCATCAAGCGGAAATAACTGTCATGCAGTTCAGATGTTACTCTCTTCCGGTGACTGTAATGGCGCAATGAGACCTTCACCTTGTCCCATATCATAAGCCTTAATCCGCCCACGCAATCTCTTTCGATTACTGGCCGTTGGAATGTGTCACTTCCTTCCGGTGTATTACCTTGGAATAGTATTTTTGGGCCGGGTCGAAGGTCAAAATATAACACTAAAAGATGTAACTCTATACAAAATAGATCACTAATTCAAAAACTAGCACCAAAGTAAAAAAATAAAAAATAAAAATAACTTCTAACTGCCCCAGCGAAAATAGAACATTCCCCAAATACCTGTAAACGTTACACCCTCTCGCCCCCACACACGTTAACTTTCTTCTAACCATGTCACTTCTTACGCCGGCCGGTGATCAACTAGTGGTTTGAGGGGGTAACGCACATTTCTTTACCTACACAAGAATACGATCGAGGGAACGGAGAAAATAGAAGGACAAACGAACAAACACGAACAAAGCTTGGGGTTAACCAAGAGCAGAGGAAGGTATGCAACGCTTTGCATTCCTGATAGCATATATGGACTAACGCTAGCGTGGGTTACTAGCGAAAATTCCACAAAGCTACTGGAATCAGACTCATCTTGACTCACTCTCGCTGGACCCTATCTTCTCTTCTACTGTCTCCCGAGTCCGGTGTTGACTGCCCCTGTCCGTGGTTCCACGCCAACACCTTGCTGCTCGCCTCTCTGCTGTCCAACGCCAACTGCCCTCGTTCGGGTCCCCCGTCAACTGCCTCTCTTTTGCGTCCCCTTCCCATTTCCAGATACGGCGAGATTTCAGGTCCAAGAATTCTTTGTCTGGTTTCGCGCCAAAACAGACAAATGAATCGTCTGCTTTGGCAGCCCACCCACATAGTGCTACATACCAAATAAATCATGCTCAACTAACCACTAAGCAAAAACAACAAAATATAAGACTTCTCTTCATCTCAATCCAGAGACCTCTCAACCCCAATATAATATAACAATATATATATATATATATATATATATATATATATATATATAACAAGATCATACAAACAAATAAAACAATTTCCAATGATAATCAAAATCCTAAATAGATCCTATGGTGTAGAAAGTACTGATGTTGAAAATAATATCATAATTGAAGACTTCAACCAAGCAGATACATATAAAAACATTTAAGATACTTTTACCAAATTAAACAATTTATAAAGAATATGCATGTGAAGCAAAATTTATCAACTTTTATCTTGTTTAAAAACAAAAATATTTACTGACCGACTATTCACTTACAAATTATATATATATATATATGGTATTAAATAACCCATAAGTTTTGATATAGCATTAAATATTTACCACCAATTGTTTTGTTGTTTGTTTGTTTGTTTATTTTATTTTTTGTTGTTCTTTTTTGTTTAGTTTTTGGTTGTTTTTCGGGGTTGTTTTTTTTTCTTTTTTGTCGGTTTTTTTAACAAGATAATATTTTCTTAAATTCCGATGCTTTGTCACTTTCTTAAGTCGTTAACTGTTATTTTTTCTTCTTGCTTCACTTTTGGTATTGTTTGTTTGTTTGGTCTTTTTCTTTTTTTTTCTTTTTTCCTTTTTGACGTTTTTTATAGGTTATATTTTTGTTTTTTCTTGTCTTTGAACTTTCCAACATATATATTTCATTTTACTCTCTCTCTCTCTCTCTCTCTATCTCTCTCTGACTATCCAATGACAAATACAAATTTTGTTGTAAATAGAATGCTCTTTAATACCTTCGCCATTTTGTCTGTGAAGAAGAGCATCATGAAAGAAAACACCTGTGTACAAATTAATGACATTTTTTCAAATAAAACAAACATCTTTATTTCCCTCACCTTTTCAGACACAATGACGAATATAGCATTTGTAGACTTTAATGTATCAACGAGAAGACAAAAGAATACCCAAACTTACCAATGATTGAACGAACTTATAAAAGAAAGTGGGATGAGAAGAAAGAAAAAAATACCATTGTTCCAGTTTTGCGCCATTTTAGTAAAAGAGACAGTTGAAGGCGGGAAAGTTATCTGAACGATGCGTTGGTGTTTCGATTAGCTGAGCGTAACTAGAAAACAATTGTGTAGACGCCATGAGTATTGTTTGTTCACCAACTTGATGATGAACTCACGATTTTTAGTGTTTGCGTAAGAAACCATAAGGATTGGATAGTGCCTTTAGATAAGAGAAACAGATAATGTCGATGAACAATGCAGACGTACTTGGTTCATGTTTTATTGTTGCTTTACCATATTCTTTTTTTAAGCAGACGGGAAGGACTTGAAATAATAGTTACAAGTAATCAACAAGGAGGAGGTGATTGCATTTCTCTACACAGGAGTGTCGATATCCTCACGAGTGAATGCGCATGCGCCCCAATATATATCGGCCATTTTTTCTTTTATTTATTGCTGTGTTTCCTGACACATTTTACCCATAAAAATACCCACGCTCTCTTTCTCTGTTTATTTTTTTTTTCTTAGTTTCTAACGCCAGTATACAATAAATAAACGAGGAAATCGTATTCTTTTTTTAATGGCTTGAAATAAAATTGATGCATAGGAAGTTGTTTAGTATTCTCTAGTTTACAAATCAGATACTTTTTTTATAATGTGAATTAAAAAAATTTAAAAATCAATAATTCTAAAAAATCAAAGGTTTATACGAAAGGTGAAAATATCTAAAATATCGAGAAAGCTTTTGAAACAGGCGGGTCCATGTTGTATTATCAATCCTTGACAATATTGAGGTTTCTGTTTTGCAATGAGAGAATGGCCCTAATTAGCACTTCATAGATATCTCGAATATATAAAAACGTCGGAGAAAAAACGTTCAGAATAAAATCAAAACAAAGATAATTTCCGATAATGTGCAAATTAGACAAAAGCATGTTTTCTTTTCCAAGCAAGAATATTTAAGGTATTATTAAAAGTAGTGAAATGCATTGATCCTATAAAAATTAGTTGATGTATTAATTTTATGAGAAATCTTTGAAGGTATTGTTTGCCCAGTCGGTTGAGGCTGTAAAACACACTGACTGCATATATATGTATATAATTACACATTACTCGAAATAAAAGAAAACACTTCACGAAAATATTCAACCCATATTAAACAGAACATAACTATACACGTAATTGTACACGCATGCACGCACGCAAGCACTCACTCACGCATACACACATGCAAAGGAACTAATGCCCAGTAGGCTAGGGCTGTAGAATACACCGACTGCACCTCTGCAGAGGGGTAAGACCCCACCAATGAGTGTCCTGTATATGACACTAAACAATCTGATGGTGAGGTTCCAGTAATGCTACGACGAGATAATGGCTACGAAGTACATTTTTAAACGATTATGAATCACAATTAGTATTGTTTACATACATCCGTTCAAACGGCCGCCGAGATCTCAATTCGAATACGAAGAGACTTGCAAAGGCGCCAATGGCAACACGATTACTTCTTCGCTAGAGAACTCAACCCTACGGGGGTAGGGGAATATATATCTATAGTCATCCACAGACAGATCTGTTTCGTTCTATCAGAACTCATCAGTGTGGCTAGACACTATCTCACCGTAGCTGGGATCGAAACCCGGTTGACTCAAACACTAAGCCAAAGCTTCTAACAATTTATATATATATATATATATATATATATATATATATATATATATTCAACCCATCCACACGAGCAGGATGTGACAAAAGGTCAATCTAAAATTCAGAGTTTTTCTTCTCCTATATAGAGGGGGGGTCGTGGTGTAATTGCTAATGATCTGGACTGCGTAATCTTTGTAAGCGATTTCAAACTCCAGTCACCTTATTACGTTCACAGCGGACAAATACCCTTAGAAAAAGTATAAACACCTTATCCTCCCAGCTAAAGGGTAAATAGTACCACTACTGTCTTTCTAGAAGGACGGACTTGGCACATGATAACCCAAGAAGGTTGATATGCCATTGAAAAAAAAACAATATTGGTTGCCTAAGGCTTAAAAAACACAGTATATCCTACTATCTACTCATACGTGCCGGTACAACCAATTGGTTCATAGCTTTCCAGAGGATATTAGTTGTATGTGAAATGCAATCAGAAGCGGTCAGGATTTGAACCCGGTTCACCATATCCATTGCCTATGCCGATAATCATTACACTACTGGCCATATGTAGGGTGTCTAGATATACATGGGACCCATTTACTGCCCTATTATTTCTGCTTACTCACTATATGTATATATTCAGGGTGTCTCATTATACATTGGACCTATTTGGCTGCTAATTACTCTACTAATAATAATATTGCGTTCTTTTTTATTTCAGATTTGAAAATAGTATACAATAAAAACTATTAGTCCTCAATCACAATGCCTTGGACAAGAGAAGAAAAATATTTTGGATTACTACTTATTTGGAGACAAAATCATTCAAAACTGTCCCAAACTATTAATATAATAATGATTTATTCCCGAGACAAGAAACTCAAAAAAAGATTGCATATCATGGAAGTTGATATAATAACAATGAAAAAAACATTGATTTGATATTTATCAATGTGTGTGTGTGTGTGTGTGTGTTAATATTTATATTATCTAGTTCATATTGTTATATACTGACTCATGACCGAGACGTCAATCAAAGACGCACCTGTGTAAATAAGCGGAAGAAGATCATGTGATCTAATCGGAAGAAGTGGTCGTTATGAAATAATATATGCATATGCCCATGGTAGTTGAGAGAGTTGGAGACAGTGAAGGTCAGAGTGGGAGCCAGTTTGCTGTCAATGAGACTGACCTACTGAGGGCTGCTGCCGCCAGTTGAGCGGCCTCCAGTTGAGAGAGTTGGAAGGAGTAAAGACCCAAGTCAAAGCTAGTTTGTAGTCACTGAGAGTGCGCCCGCTGGGGCCTGGGGCCCACACTAGGCCTTCGGTTGAACAACCCTGACCGAGAAGGAGAAGAAATGCTAAGTGGCTCTTGAAGATAACACAGCATGCTATGGTCCAGAAAAGTTATGGGTCAGTATAGCAATCTGTCTTGTCTCCCCGCGTCCGTCTGTCTCACAAATCACAGAAGCTTCAACTCCTTTCGAAAGAATAAAAAGACATATCATCATCATCTTGTCGTGCCACCTGTACGGATATCCCTGACCCTCGCTCGTCACTCCTCCTTATCGTTCATCACTTCTGGCAGGTCCTCAGAGATACATCCTGTATCCTCAGAGAGCTGCTGTATGTAGGTTCGAGCTGGTCGCCTTGCTTTTGCTCGGCCATGTAAGGGCTCCATAGGAGAACATCACTTATGAGCTCGTCCCTGCTTCTTCAGCTGTTTCCGGCATGTCTGGTTCGTCTAACTTTGATAGTTTTCGTGATGGGTGGTAGGTGGCCGTATAGCTGCTGCTTTGTGGGGTATGCAGTTTCTTTCAAACAGTGGTCGTGTCGATACTGCTATATGAATGCACTACATGGACTCTAACTAAACGGATGGAGAAAAGGCTTGAAGAATGATGTGAGCAATACTGAAGAATGCTGTGAGCAATACTGAACAATCCTGTGAGCAATACTGAACAATCCTGGAGGCAAAAAGACGTATATATTCTTATAAAGAAGTGCTGTCCTTCATTACTTCAACCGCTATACAACAATATCTGTTAATTATACACAAAAATTTGTTATTTATTTATTTAAGTGTGTGTGTGTGTGTGTTTATATTATTTAGTTCATATCTGTTAGTTATAAATATTGATTTGATATCTCTAGTTCAAATGATGCACTTTTACAGGACGTGTTCCAAATGACCACCATTGCGTTTGTCTCAGTAATAATTCATTATCATATTAATGGGTTGCATCTATTTAGAGACACCCTGCATATATATATATATATATATATATATATATATATATATATATATAGAGAGAGAGAGAGAGAGGGGGGGAGAGAGAGTGAGATAGATAGAGAGAGAGAGAGAGAGGAAAAAACAAAGAAGTAACAAACGAGGAGAAAACTCGTTCCAATGCTCTTAACCTTGAAAGCACATGTAAATGAGTGAATGTGTACATAAGAGTACATACATGTATACGTGTGCGTACACACATAGACACACGGAATACGTGTGCTTATATATGAAAATGTATAGAAATGAAAAAATTAAGTCTTCAGATGATGTAGCTATTTATAGAATTATTTGCCAACGTTAAATATTTTTAGACATTCATCCGGACGTCTCAGTTATTAAATGAAACGAAAACGATAAGAAAGTTTTAAAACTCTCTGTTTTCGTTGATAGCATTCAGTTTATCATTTGCGTTACATGATAAGCCTTCAAAGTTTGTTGTTTTTTAAATAAAAATGCCCATATCACATCTATAACTCTATGTCTGTTTCTATTTCTATCTAACTATGAAGCTATTTGTTAATATATATATATATATATATATATATATATATATATATATATATATATGCGTGTGTGTGTGTGTGTGTGTGTGTGTTTATATTATTTAGTTCATAGGTGTTAATTATAAACATTCCATATCATATTTATTTGCCTTTATTAGCTTAGCCTAAGACTTCTTTTTATCTCGGTGTAATTCGACTATCTGTCTCTGTCTGTCTGTCTGTCTGTCTCTGTCTGTCTCTCTCTCTCTCTCTCTCTCTCTCTCTCTCTGTAGATATATGTATATGATTGAATAAAAGGGAAATCTATAAATCAATAAATTTTCATTACTTTAAACAGAGTGAAATGTTTACTGCAAAACAAAAGTTACAAAGCATTTTTCTTCTTAGCAAAGACATTATTACTCAGAGCATAAGTATTATTTTAAAGAAAGTAAAGATTCATGCATGAAACATGACAGTTTTTGTTAGCCGTAATTTAAAGGGATATATTTTGTGTGGGTACCGGACATTGGCCTAGCGGTTAGAGTGTTCGCCAATGGCCCGGGAGACCTGGGTTCAATCCCAGGTCGAGTCATACCAAAGACTCAAAAAATGGTACTTGATGCCTCCTTGCTCAACACACAGCATTATAAGGTACGGATCAAGGGTAAATTGAAGCAATCCAGGGAAGGAGTAGCGCCCTCCCTTGGTGTTGTAGCTATCGAAAAGGGAGCCTTCGGGTCATCTTCGACTATGGTCGCCAATTTTACTTATATTGTATAGCGGCGATTATATATATCTGAAAGAACACCTGCGAGTCAGTATGTCATTATGTGGTTGAAAAAAAAAGATGCATTAAACGTACTGTTTTAGAGAGAGGAAGATACTTTCGGCTGGGTGCCTAAGTTACATGTGAATCAAAACAAGATTCACTTGTTTCTAAAGGTTAACAAAACATGGTGGAAAGGTCACGTGAATTGCATGGATGGCGCCAAAAAGAAAGGTGACGACGAGGATCGCGTGGGTGTCAGGAAAATTACATAATGAAAATTTTCGACCAGGAGGGAGAAGAAAGTAGGCAGCAGAAGAAAGACTAGACGTCACGCCACTCTGGGCGATGGCCTTGTACTAGACGGCCTAGAGTAGCGAGGTAGAGAAGGTTCTGAAATATATGAGACTCGTAAAGTCGAAAGCGGGTATAATCCCAGAAGAAAGAAAAAGGGGTGCCTTGAGAAGGGCATCTAGTCGAAAATATACAGACGCTAAGATGATAAAATGCCTTGAGATAATGCAGAGAAGTATGAAGAAAATTAAAAAACGCGTATGATTTCAGAAAAAAAAGAAAGGAGTGCTTTGCGAATACCCTAAAGTTGAAAAGCATAAAGAAGCTGAAATTATTAAATGTTTAGCTTTGACCCTGTACCATCCTCGCAAAAGAAGAACAAAGACGATGCTGAGATGATTAAATGCTTTGAGTTAGCCCTGTATCAGTCTCGTGAAAACATAACGAACAAGAAGCCGTTCACTGAGGAGTCTGTATCTCCCTCTGTGTACATATTTTAGCAGTTCCTGACTATTTCCTACATGCAACTATTTCAAACATTTCGTAATAAAATTTTAAAAAAAGAAGCAGATTATATTTTTCAACATAAGAGTTATTTTCTTTTTTTCTTCCCAATATATAACAGTGCGACTGCTGCTGATTTTTATTTAAAAAAGGCTATAATAACAATCTTATTAAATCTTCGTAAATAATAACATATTCGTTCAGTTTAAGATGATTAAACAATATTAAAATTGAATGCATTCTTGAACGAAAATAATGTAGATTTTCTTTCGAAAGAAATAAACAAAAAGGTTGTTGAGTGGATACAAAATAAATCCATAACTACTAAAATAACTATTTATTTCTTTGCTACTTATATGTTGCGGTAGATTCAAATAGATGATGATTTATCTATGGTTCTAATATGTTAAAAATGAATTTTAAATAATCTAAAGGAGAGATTTCTTGAATTATTTGACGTTTTGTCCCTCCGAATTTTTCACAGAAAATCAAATATTATCGTCTGTAAATCTCAAATAAATTTTGTAAACAAACGTGAATGCGCCGATGGTTCAATCAATGCAAGAATACAGATGCAAAAATAATAGCTTCTGGAACCTATTTTTTGGCACAAAAATGAACATGTTAACTTAACATGAAAATTAGTTGATTTACCATATATATATATATATATATATATATATATATATATATATATATCATGCCGTACCGCTAGCACGGATATCCCTGACCCTCTCTCACCACTTCTCCTGATCGTTCATCACCTCTGGCATTTCTTCAGGGCTATATTCCGTATCCTCACAGAGCTGCTGTATGTATGTTCGAGCTGGTCGTCCTGCTTTTACTCGGCCATATGTGGGGGTCCATAGGAGTACATCACTTATGAGCTCGTCCCTCCTTCTCCAGCAGTGTCCTGCATGTCTGGTTCGTCTAACTTGGATAGTTTTCGTGATGGGAGGCAGGTGGCCGTATAGTTGATGTCTTATGGGGTGTTGCAGCCAGGACTTGTTCAGTATTGCTCACAACATTCTTGTGTAATTGCCGTCTAGCTTCTTCTCCAGCCGTTTTGTGAGCGTCCAGGTACTGCATCCATATAGCAGTATCGATACGAACGCTGCCTGGAAGAAACTGCGTTTCATTTCATCGGTCAGGTTTGATTTCCATATGAACGATAGCCTATCGATAGCTGTCCATGCCATCGTTAGCCGAGTGTTCATATCTTTTTCCGTTGATGAGATACTGCTTCCTAGGTGGGTGAATTTGTCTACCAGTTTCAGAGAGGATAATGCGCAAATAGATATTTCACTGATGTGTTGCCTTGTGTGATTCTTGGCTAACTTGACAAGCTATCCATATTCAGTGAGTTCAATTGATACTCGATGCCTGATTTTCTGAATCACTTTCCTATTTTTGTTGGGATGCATGTTTAATTTGTATCTGAAACTACCTCTGTTTTGATTCTGTGTATACTCACAACCATAATTTGATCACTAGGCGCGCTATGCTTTTGGCCTTATGTTAAACCTAAGTTTAGATACGTTTACTTGGAGGCGCTTTACATGGTGTAATAACAAGTTGTATGCAAGATCTAACCGCATGACTGATATTTCTGGCTTTGCCAGTCCAGATAGTTGGGAATTTAAAAGAGTAAGACTTCCACTAAACTCGTCTCCTGGATATAATACTAAACCAACTGATAGCTTTAGTCCTGCACCCTTGGGGAATGTTGTGTACCCCTTCATTGTAATTACACACAGGTTCACTCAATCCTGGAGTTACGGTCCTATCTATGAGTCAAACAGAAGCATAAAATCATTTTCTATACTTGAAGCCATTTAATGTGTGCAATCGAATTAATGATATTGAATAGCATTATTCGTTTTAAATAGCAATATTTGAAACCATTTACTTATGCGCAAATCGAACTATTAATATTAAATGGTTCTAGTTGGAATAATTTAACTGTGTGTCATCAAATGAGTTCTAACTCGTCGAAATATGTTACTTACTTCATTCATAAATCACACACACACACACACACACACATATATATATATATATATATATATATATATTATGAGAGTGTTGATCGTCAGTAAATCACTATGTGGTTATGTGTCGAACCATGTGCAATATAATATGGAGAGAGCTCAATATCTAGAATACAGCTATTATATAAAAAAATAAATAAATATATATATATTTAATCCATGGAAAATATTTTGCAACCCTGAATTTCATGAATTTTTTAGCAAAACAACAATCATCAGGCAGTTAAGAAGATAATTGTTGTTTTGCAAAAAAATTCATGAAACACAGGGTTGCAGAATATTTTCCATGGTATATATATATATATATATATATATATATATATATATATATATATATATATATATATATATATATATATATGTATAAAGAATTTGGCATTAAATAATCTACTAGGTTTGATATGACATAAAATACAACCACCCTGCAACCAACCAACAAACCCGACACTGTGAAAAACTGAGCCCTCCAAATATTATGTTTAAAAGTCGAATGAGCTAAATGACGGTTCAATTTGCAATGTATATATATATATATATATATATATATATATATATTGTTAAACCATTTCCTAACTTTGAGTCCATCTCATGATTTGATTAAATAATGTTTGCCTAGTCAGCTCGGGCTATAGAATACACTGACTGCTTCTCTGGAGAGGGGTAAGACCCCTACCCAACTAACTGTCCTAGATATGACACTAACCAATCTGAGAGTGAAGGTCCAGTAATGCTGGAGCTTTGGGGAATGTGGAGTACCTCTTCATTGCCATAGCTCCCAGGTCTACTCTGGTCCAGAGTGGTAGGACTTGATAGGGCCCTGTCTATGGATCAAATAAAACTAAACTGTGTACTTATGCTAAACTGAATTGTTTTAAATAGAACTGCTTTTTAAAATTGAAACTGTGTACTTATGCTAAACTGAGTTGTTTAAAATAGGCCTGTTTTTAACATTGAAACTGTGTTCTGATGCTAAACTGAATTCTTTAAAATAGAACTGTTTATATGCATAAAATGGGTTTGGTATTAAATAACCTGTAATATAATGACCGAGGATTTCGTTTTATATATCTTGCCTTTGGGTTTAGTAGGTTTAGAACCTTTCGGCTCAGCACATGGGTTAGTTTGGTGCAAACTTGAGCGCATGTGTTAACGCGCGCACGGGGAGGATGTGTTGTTCACTGATGTCAAAATAAAAATCCCAGATAGAAAATTGTGACTTTGGGATGGGAATGACGTCATGCACCGGAAGCGCGCGCGGAGGATTTGGTTGGGTTTTGAAGAAAGTCAGTTAGTTGTGAACTAGACTCCGAACGGAAAAGGTCGACTTTCAGGCCTCACTGAGGCCAGAGGAATTTGTGCGCTACGGGCGCCGCACGTGATGGGGGGGGGGGCAGATGGAAAAGTCATCATAGAAAGATTGTGTATCTCTCTCCTTATGTCGAAGAACCTTTAAACTCAAAGGTAATAAAAGGTTTCGTACCTGAACTAAGAAGTCGTTACGTGTTTTTCGTGTTTCGGGATTCCTATGTTCTATGTATATATGTTATGAACATTCTATGTACATTTCACATATACATATCTGGCTATGTAACAAACCAACAATGGTTGATATGTCATAAAACCAAATTAAACTAAATAAAGTTGATAACTCGTTATTTTCCTATCATATCTGTTAAAGAAATTTATTATATATGTTAAAGAATTTTTTAAACGATTTCAGTTGTCTTTGAATGTCCAGAATTTAATTGCAAATCTTGACACTAACTTTTGGAATAACTGACCATTTTATTGCAATAAAAATAGCTTTATTATGGGAAATCAGAAATTAAATAATCTTGGCAGAATAGAGTGTTAAATCTTTACAGGAATAACCATTATAAGTACCGGAAGTTTCGTTAAAAGCTGACAAAAATTGCAGAATCTTAGCGATACAGAGAATGAAAAATTCGTGAATTGTAATAATAGGATAATTGGCTGTAAACAAACACACAAGATTAGCCAGCCAGATTTTGCCTGCCCGTCGGGGAAATCTAAAGTACTTTATTGATTATTAGAATTGTTGTTTTTTTTTAATCCGGATATATATTTAAATAGCCCTCCCGTGGCTTAGTGGCTAACGTGCTATACGGTGACATCGTAGTAAGCTAGTTCGAATTCCAGTCTCGATATTACGTTCATTTTTTGGTCTAATACCTTTGGGGAAAGGTAAGAATTCCCACAGCTATAGGTAAAATACTACCACCGCTGTCTTTCTATAAAGATGGCTTTGGTATTTAATAAACCATTAAGGTTGATATGCCATTAGCAAACTAAATCGAACCATGTGGGCGCATTTAGCGTAACGGTTATATTTGTTGGATATGGAATTGATGCTTTGAGTTAAAATCCTGGACGAATCTGTTTGCATTTCATTTCAAACTAATATTCTTGAAAAAGGCATAAACCCATTGGTTCTTCCAAAGTCTATGGGTAAATAGTAGGATGTTTTTTACCCTTGGGTGGGCAACCAGTATAGGAGAAGGAAAACAAGCCACCCCTGCTCCCCTTTATCAATATTGCTATATCCCATCCGTTGCAGAGGGGTTGGGTATATGTATAACACTTGCGGTGGCAGGATGTGATGCAAGGTTGTTTAACAGCGAAGGCCCCAAAAATAGAATTTTCTGGTTTGCATGTGTAAAAGTTGTCCAAGTCTCATCAGCATATTCTCTTCCTAATGAAGTCACCTCAGGTGACAGAAAATAAGACCAAACCTCAGCTCTTTTTGGCAATAGGGTCAAGAGTTGACAAGTTGGTTGTGTTTTATGGCATATCAACTTTTGTAGGTTATTTTAAGCCAAATTCACCTTTATGCAAATAGTCAGTTTTATTTCAAACAATGTAGTTTAGCATGAGTACATAGCTTAATTGTCAAAAACATTTCTATTTCAAGCTATTCAGTTTATTCAAACAGTTCTATTTTAGCTAATTCTGTTTAATATATGTAGAGTTTTTGTTTACACACAGTTAAATGTCAAAATAGTTCTTATTAAACAATTCAGTTTAGTGGAAGTGCAGTCACAATGTCAAAAACAGTTCCATTTCAAACAATTCAGTTTAGCATAAGCACGCTTTTTAAGTGTAAGTACACTTTAATTTCAAAAACAGTTCTATTTCAATCTATTCAGTTCTATATAAAACAATTCGGTTTGGCATAAGGATGTAGTTAATTCTATTTAACCCATAGATAGGGTCCTATCAGATGCTACCATTCCGGGCCAGAGCAGACCTGGGAACAATAGCAATGAAGGAGTGCTCCACATTCCCCAAGGCCCCAGCATCACTGGAACCTCACCATCAGATTGCTTTGTGTCATATCCAGGACACACGTTGGTGGTGGTGGTGGGGTCTTAACCCTCTGCAGAGGTGCAGTCGGTGTATTCTACTGCCCCAACCGACTGGGCAATTCACAGAGTTTATGTCAAAACAGTTTTATTTCAGATACTTCAGTTTAGCATAAGTACACAGTTTGGATGTCAAAACAGTTTTATTTCGCGCAATTAAGTTAAGCATAAGTACGCAGTTTTAGTATCAAAACAGTTCTTTTTTCAACAATTCAGTTTAGCATAAATACGCAGTTCAAATGCCAAAAACAGTAAACTCAAGAAACTTCGGTTTAGTTCTATTTACGTAACCCATTGATAGGACCCTTATCAGGTGCTCCTATTCCTGGCCAGAGTAGACCTGGGTTCAATGGCAATGAAGATGTACTCTGCATTCCCCAAAGCTCCAGTATTATTGGAACCTCACCATCAGATTGTTTAGTCTCATATCCACTCGTTGCAGGGGTGCAATCGGTTTATTCTAAAGCCCCAGTTGACTGGGCAAACAAGAGGTATGATCTTCTGAGATTATACTTTAATAATAATGCACGTCGAGGCCAAAATGTCCGGGGGATTGAAAGGTAACTCCCAATTTTAAAATTCCTATTTTTATTTCTTAACTCTTAACTATAATTTCTACAAAAGTATTTTAAAATAGTGAGTAACTTTTCAATTACCCTGTATATTTCAAAGTTCCAAGCTACAATATGCTTTCAATTCTAGTGTGTGATTATATCATTAGAATATACCATAATAAAATCTGCACAGTTCCTAGTGAAAAATAATTCCTACCCACTCATTCTTTTTTATTTTACTCACCATTATTATCATTGCCATTTTAAGCTCTTTTCTAAATACTAGACTTTTTCATTAATGACCTCGCGTGTTTTAGCTTCAGCTATAGGTTACTAGCAAACTTCACATGTTCATCTTTCACACATTAACAGCTGGGTTGAGAACACGCCGACTGTATCCCGTGCAAAGGGGTAAAACTCTTCAAAAAAGCGAGGGGTGTCTTGGATATGATTGTAAACTGAATTTCTATTGGAGGACTCCAGTTCAGATCTGTAGAGTGTGGATCACCCCTTAATTTTCATTCTTCTAGATACAATCATCTTTATTTATGAGTCATATAGATCTGTTTAAAAATTATTCGTATTTGGTCGGACAAAAAAAAATTTCACAATATGAATATCAACGAACAAAGAACGCGATTCCTGAACCACTAGGCATAAAACATTACTAAATAGTTTGGCATGCCGTTAAAACTCACCAGTCAATCACTATTTCAAGTTTTCATCTTCAGTCCGGTATTTTCCTACTATTTTTATCATTCTTTATACACCATATTTTGGCATCAATTTTTATCCTCCCTTCTTGATATCTCCTGTACATTTCCTTCGCTCTTGTTTAATTTCTAGGGTCGTTATTTTCTAATCCTCCGTGACACACATTGATCTCTTTTTATCTCGTTATTTCTTGCACTGCACATACCATTGAGGAATGAAGTCTCTTATCTCCTCAACTGTGGGTTTAATTGTCCCACTACTGTTCTTCTAGAATCCACGAAGATTGATATAGGAATAGACAAAAAGATAACATACCAGTGATTTTCTGCTTAGTCTAGTGGGACTCTTTTATACGCTGATTGCACCTCTAATGAGGGTAAGACCCCCCACACACCAACTTGTGTCTTGAATATGACACTAAATTGCATCTGAGTGTGAGGCTCAAGTCCTTGAGCTTTGGGGAATGTGGAGTACCTCTTCTTGTCATTATTCCCAGGTTCACTCTGACTCGGATTGGTGGGACATATTCGAGATCCATCTATGGATCAAAAAAGACTTCAATAATTTAGTAACGATTATCATAGTTAGTTATTTGAAACTATACAGATTTATGCAAATTGTACATATTAAATAAGATTAGATGATTAATAAAATCACTAATAGCAAACTTGAACCCATCTAACTGTGTGCAAACAAATTATTAATATCAAATAGAATTATTAGAGTTGAAAAGGAATATTTGAAAACATTTAACTGTGAGCAAAGAATTGAGCTGTAAAATCCGTTTAAAAGTCAAGCTATCAACTATTGATTCACTAATAAATCATATATATATATATATTTATATATATATATATATATATCATACAACTTTTCCAAAGTTTTTATATATTTTTACACTTTTAATACGTCCATCGTTATCTTAACATCACTAATATAACCCCTCATAGTCCTGATGATGGTTCAGCAGAACTAAAACGCTATGATGTCGACTTTGTTGCTCAATAATTCTCTCCTTCTACTTGGATTACCTTGTTAGCAATTTTTCTTTATAAACTGTCGGATTACAATCCATTATTTTCTTCCATATACAAAAATATGGCATTAAATAATCCTCAAGGGTTGATATGCCATAAAATTCATACCAAGAAATCATAAATGTATGAATGTCTTTATTTATATTTATAGTTGGGGTAATGTACTGATTGTATACTTTATAATCAATACATATTTTGATGGTATCCGGTATTTTTCGTAAATGTCTTCAAGCCAATTATTTATACGCCTTTTTTTATATCTTTCTCTAATGTTACGATGTGTCTCAAGTAGTCCAACTATTTGACTTACTCAAGAACTTTAAATTCTGTATGTATTTCAATAAAAAAATTTCCAAGCTTTTGTTTTTTGTTGTTGTTTTTTTCTTGCAAATCATTATTTTTTATTTTTCTCTTATTATCATTAATCTTGTTATTGCTCGTTCTGTTTCTGCTCGCTGTTGTAAAACAATAGTCATTCAAAAACCTGGCAACATGTCTCGTTTATTTATAAGAGATATGGCATTTCAATCCTAAAAGTACTTCTCAAATGTTCTTAACACGCCACTAAACTTAAAAGAATTATGGATAAATTTATATTTAATTAGTATTCCTTTTATCTTTTTATCATCATTTTCTTTTGCGATCTATATACTTACACATAAACATATTGGCCTATATACAAATATATATATATGTGTGTGTGTATGTGTGTGTTTCTATGCTTATATATATATATATATATATATATGTGTGTGTGTGTGTGTGTGTGTGTATTTCTCTCTCTCTTTTTTTCTCTCTCTCTCTCTATATATATATATGTATGTGTGTGTGTCTGTGTGTGTGTATATATATATATGTATACATGTGTGTGTATGTATTTTTATATCAACATATATATGTGTGTGTGTGTGTGTGTGTGTGTGTGTGTGTGTGTGTGTGTGTGTGTGTGTATATATATATATATATATAAACACATGTATTTATGTATTAATATATATAAGAATGTATCTATATCTTTGCGTGTATACATAAACATATGTGAGTGTATATATACATATATAGTTTTGTTCTCTAACTATCTTTATCCGGGGTTCTTTTTAATATATCTGTGTTGGAGTTGCTACTCATGGCGTAAAGGTTACTTTTGGGGTAAGTGGAATCTGCTCTGCGAGTTAAAATACTGAATGACGCTATTGGCATTCCACATACTTCTAAAAGCCTTCCGAATGGAATGAATCCAACTCTTCTTCCTCAAGTTATGAATAAACAGTAAGGAAAAGTCTTAACCAAGGTGTGTAAACCAGTCTAGGAGAAGTTGAACGCCGAGAGGGGTATGGAGCCCACAAGGTTATTTCCTGTCTAATATGTGACCAACATTCCTACGACTAAAAAACAGGTTACGGGATCAGTAATTTAAAGTGACGAGAATATATATATATATATATATATATATATATATATATATATATATATATATATATATATATATAGTTATATTGGACACAATTCTATTTTCTGTTTTTAATTATTTCCCTAGAACGAAATGTTTTTTTCGTGCTTTGTGAGCATCACGTTTGTTGCAAAACTTGTGTTTGATTTGAGACATTGTTGCGCTCGTTATTTCTGATAATACATTCATTTGTACATGGCTTTCAAACTATAAAAATTCAAACAGAAGAAAATAAGAACTTACAAAAGAAATCTTCAGAAGAACGCTATGCATGTAAACTAAAATATTTACTATGGAAAATATATTTTCTTGTTCGTTGTTTGATGTAGAACATTATATATTCTTTACTTTTCCTGAAGCCATTATTACATTGCTTCCTGTAATCGTTATCCGCTGTAGTTTCTACGTGTTAAAGCTTTAAAAGTCTTGAATATTTCAATGAGTACAGAAGGTGCTTTTCTCACATAAACTGTAACGATCATTGTAAGTGTTTAGTGTGACAGGTTATTTTAGCATTCTATACTAAATAGCAATGTTAACTTCGGTTATTCAGCCTTCTTGATCAGTTCTAAGCAATATTTTAGAAGAATAGAAAAATTATACAAAGATATATATACACATACATATACGTATTCATTTATATATATATATATATATATATATAAACAAACATATATACATAAACATATTCACTTATATATATATATATATATATATATAGTAATGCATATACATATCGATACATATATATATATATATATATATTTATATATATATATGTGTGTGTGTGTGTGTGTGTGTGTGTGTGTGTGTGTGTGTGTGCGTGTGTGTGTGTGCGTGCGTATACAAGCACATATATTCATGCATATAAATATACATGAATATATATAAATACATGCATTTATATCATCATCATCATGTCGCGCTGCCAGCACGGGTCTCCCTGACACACTCTCGCCACCTGCGTTTATCGTTTATTGCTCCCGGGAGGTCTTCAAGTCTATATCCTGTATCGGCACAGAGCTGTTTTATTTAATTTCTTGCTGGTCGTCCTGCCTTTGTTCGTCTATGTGAAGGGGTCCACAGAAGTATGTCGCTTATGAGTTCTGCACTTATATATATATATATATATATATATATATATATATATATATATATATATATATATCAATTTATACACATATGTACGTATATACACACACACACAATTATATATATATATATATGCACATATATACATATATATATATATATATACGTTTTTTTAAATATGCACATATGCATGCCTATATACAATTGTATATAAATATATATATATACGTATACATGCACGCATATATACATATACATATACAAACTCTTACACAAAGACAAGCCTTAGAAAATATACAGAACAAAAATAAAATCCAAGAAATAATAAGGGATGAAACCAACTCTAAATTAATCGATACACGTGCAGAAAACAATATCATTAAAAGATTAAGAATTTCTGCGCAATCCTACATGAAACATTAACTAAAAATACTAATAATTTTTACGGAATACCAAAAACATCTCAACTCCATAAAAATAAAAATAGCAGTAGAAACACAAAAATCTGAACACATAGAAATTTTAAATCTCAGTGAACTCAAATCTAGACATATTGTAAGCGGCTCATCCTGCCCCATAAACATACTCAGCAAACTAATAGACATTTTATTTCTACCCTTTTAAAATAAGATAAAAATCTACATTAGAGATTCCATCCACTTTTTAAATTCCATTTCACAAAAAAATGATCTCGACACATTCGTTGTTACATTTAACGTCTGAAACCAATATAGAAATATTCCACATGAATTAGGAAAACTGGCCATCTCATCTTATTCAGCAAATTTTTATTACTGATGCTATAGAACTAATCCCAAAAAATAACTCTTTCCAATTCGACATTACAAATTACATAAAGACCCTGAGAAGAGTTATGGAAACTAAAATAGCACCAAAGTATGCCAACTTAACCTCATCATACCCGGAGAATAATCTATATGAAATCATATGTAAAAGATACAACAACGATATAAAAACAGAATTTATTAGATCATGGAAAAGATACCAAGATGTCTGTTTTATATTTTGAAAATGCCCATACGGCAACATTAACAATTTATATAATTCACTCGAAAACATATACTCTGAAATAAGATTCACCATGGAACATCGCTTTAAAGAACCACCATTTTTAGACATCCTCATCAAAAGCCAAAATGGCCAAATTATCATAGACATTAGCCACAAACCCACAGACATCCAACGATACCTCCATTTCAAATGTCATCACATCCAAATCTGTATCAAATCCATCACTTTTACCCGAGCACGAAGAATATGCACCTTACTCACCAACAAAAACCTCTGACCAACTCACGTAACTCTCTACCAGACGAGATATTCGACAAGCCTAATAAATAAGAGATTCGAATTGGCCGAAAAAATGCCATTAAAAAAAACTATGAACGCCCAAAAACATTGCAACGAAGGACCCTTGACATAAGTCTCAACATGCCCCAAAACAACCCAGGTTATTCAGTGAAGTAGGAAAAAAACTAAAACAGCTTAAAAACAATGAAAAAATCAAAACATTCTAGACACAACAAAAATGATTAAAAGGCTGCGACAACAGAAAAACTTAAAACTAAACTTGGGGAACACACAAGGTATGCTTTTTTCAAAAATCAAAAATAAGAGATGTGGAGTAAGTACTATAATCATAGAAGGAAAATCCTATACTTTCAAAAACCCCAAAGCAACATTCATAATAAATAAAAAAAATCAAAGCTGCAATTCAAAAAACTTTGTCCATATAATATAATGTTGCAACAGTAAAAAAAAAAAAGTATACATAAGATCAACTCAGGCTCTGAACAGTTGGGTTTCTTTACACAAGAGCAGCATTAGATTTCAAGAAAATAGAAAAACTCTGTTTCAAAACACCTTTATGAATGCAGTAATGGAATCTTTAAAATAATGCCAATATCCCAAAATGACGACGACTTATTGCTATGAATAAAAGAAAAAAATTCATAAATAGATTTATACCAACATAAAAACATAGCTTAATTTTAAATACACACGCTCACACACACAACCACAAACATGTACACGCCAACTATCTTAAAATATATATCTAACGCATTCAACTCAGAAAGAGAAAGAGAGAGGGGGGGAGAAAGAATAAAAAAGAAAAAACAATAACCGGATGTACATTGAATACGTATCAATACGCTCTCACAATTCAAAGAGGAAGAAAGAGAAAGGAAAAAACAATCAGATGTACATGCACATATGCAATTATAGTTTAACCGATCTGTTCAAATTTGTACCAAAAAATATGACTACAAAGGTTGATATGCCATAAAAACCAACCAACCAAAAATATGATGAATTAAAACTGGTTAATCATGCGCAAACAAATGAAATCGTGCTTATAGAAAATTTAACCAACTAAGTATTCGTTTAGAAATGTTTCGTTGAATGTATATACATATAAACAGAATTTGGCGCTAAAAAACCTACAAAGGTTGATATGCCATAAACCCCAAAAACTAACCAACCAACGTACGCAAATAAACCTTACACACAAAATATATTTAGCTGTTAATACGTCCTTAAAAATAAATGATGAATAAAAACGAGAATAATTAATAAAGCAAAAATAAAATAAACGAATGAATAGATTTAAATTATATATATATATGTCGACACACACACACACATATATATATATATCCGGGGAAACCCCCGGAGAGTAAAAGCTACAATGCCGGACTGGAGCATTGAAGTTGGGCTTTTATTTTCACTAATACCTTTCAAAAAGGCAAAACTTCATTATCCTTCCCGTTGCAGATTAAATTGCAACTCTATTCTCCTTCCACAAGAAGTTATTTGGTATTAAATAACCCAGGAAGCTAATATCCCATAAAATATACAAACAAAAAAAAACAATATTTATATAAATATATATATGTATACAAATAAATATATATATGCTTTTATATAGATATACTAATAAATACATACACACATATATACATATGTATACCTATGTATATGCATATATATAAACACTTATGTATATATTTATAAAAATATATATGCTTATATATATTGGCGAACAATCTACCAATAAGCCAATCAGAAATATATATATATATATATATATATATATTGCCAAGTGTCTCTCTCTCTCTCTCTCTCTCTCTCTCTCTCTCTCGTTCTCTCTCTCTCTCTATATATATATATACAGACATTTCCTCATATATATATGAACCATGTATATACACTTATATATATATATATATATATAATGCAAAGCTCTTCGAACGAATTGAGCATTCTAGTATCCGGTAAGTGTCCTACGTGTCTAGCCGCACTGAAGAGTTGTGATACAACGAAACAGTTTGTCTGTCAATGACAATATATATACATATATATACATATATATATATATATATAAGACAAATTCGAGATAGAGCGAACAATGCAGAAAATCGTTTTCAAGTTCCTATCTGAATGCTACAAACAATACATATATTTATCGACTAAATTGTTCTTCATTGTGTCACGTGGTCTACCACTGCGAGGAAAGAAATAATGAATTTCCCCAGCCCCCCCGTGGTTAAATTAGCAGGCCGCCAAAGACTGACCGTTAAAAGAGGAATAAGGAATGTAGGTCAACTTCGGCCGGCCTATCGGAGAAAGTAAAGCATGTGGGTCAGGCTATCTGTACCACGTAACCTCACTGAAAGAGATAGTCCGTACGAATCGCCTGACAGAAGAAAGAGGCTAAATGATTGACCAGGATCCTAAAGCGGAAGTAGCACCCTTTTTTGTCGGCGGAAATAGGGATAAGGAAATCAGTTTAGTGGACGGAGGTCGAATCTCATGCCAAATTCCGGGCGAAGAAGCAGAACCGGGGTTTTCCGGACAGCAGTTGATATTATAAGATGAATTGAAACTGCCGCCAAAATTCCGCGGAAAAGCGAATAAAGAATCTTGGACAAGAAGAACATATCTTCGAGCCAAAGCTGTAAAAAATCCCGCAAGCCCGTAAAAGAGAAAATACTCTAAGAAGGGACCCGCCAAAAAGATAAGTAAACATTAAGACTGTTTCACCCTTCCTAAGTACTGAAATTACATACTCTCTCTCTCTCTCTCTCTCTCTCTCTCTCTCTCAATTTAAAGAATGAAGAAAAAAAATAATAAGTAAGAAAGACATTTGTATTTTGATATTATCCGCTGATAATATAGCCGACACGTTAAATATGTGTATCCACATGTATTAAAAACCTTGTTATATTTTATATCTCTCCTCTTGTCGAAATTTATTCATTATGTTGTCTGCCTATCAAGTTGTCTATTGCATGCTCCTTTTCCAGCTTCATTCGCCTCAATTTATTCTCGCTCATGTCCTACTCGACTTTAAAAATATTACACAGGAAACGGGAATTGTCGACTACGACAATTAATATTATTATATCTAAACCTAGAGGCCAATATCTTCCATTATCCTAGGAGTAGGAAGAGGTAGTAGTCTGGTGGGTGTGTGTGTACGTGAAATTTGGAAACCCCGAGCAAGCGGCGATCAGTCTGGTCCCAAATTAACTCCAACATAATCTGCCAGTTTCCCTACACCCAAAAAGGGAATCTCAACTGGAACTTATTCTGCGGGGGATCAAGTGCCAGGCGGCCCCGACGTCACATGTGCAAAAAATAAACTCCCGTGCTGGATAAAATATTTAATGGCACCAGTTCCCATCCGCTTTCGAATGGTTGCTCGTCCGGGGATGTTTAATCTTTTATTCCCGACCTCATACGCCTCAAAATGGGATAAGTATTTAAGGGCACCGTCACAATTGTTTGATTCCATAGAAATTAATGGAAATATGAGCCCAAAAAATCCATCATCTATATGCCCAGGTATACCACAGAATCAAATAGTAATATCATCGCCAGTTCAGATTGATATTTTAAGCAAAAAAGATATTATTTTCATTTTTGCCTAGTTGAGCATTTATATCTCTACTGATTATGCGAACGTAATGTTAGCTGAAAAAGTTTGTGATATCTAAATTATCATTAGTATTGGTAGGACTGTCGCAAAAGACGATCATTGTAAAGGGGTAACCATTCAATTTATCACACATAATAGTCGGTTGGATTTTCTCTATGCTATCTTTTGATTTTAGGGCACGAAAACAAAGAAGCTTTTCCACACCTCCGATGACGGCATTGAGTGAGCTTTAGAACGCAGACAAGACACATGTCGAACCATTTCCGGTATTGTCATATAATCTATCAGATATAATCAGATAATAGTCTATATTGAGCTCGACTGAAGATGCTGTAAGCTAAAGTAGCTGGTTTATATTTATCCGTGTCTCCCACCCGGCATTTTTTTTATTTTAGGGATTAGCGGGAGGGGGGGCGTCAGGTATGAACTGAGACTCCTGCGCTACTAGTCAATGCTTGTGATAGGATCATTAGACGCAATGTGAACTAGGGTGTCCTCGCGGTGTAATAGTTAAAGCGATGGACTGCGGAATCATAGTGAGCGAGTTCGAACTCCAGTCGCGCTATTACGTTCACTTTCGGGCAAATACCCTTGGGAAAAGTAAGGACCCCCTTATCCTCCCAGCTATGGGTTAAATAGTACCACTACTGTTCTTTTAGGAGAATGGCTGTGGCATTAAATAACCTACAAAGGTTGATATGCCATTAAACAAAGAAACCAAACCAAACCAATGTGAACTATTCTAGCCTTTGCTAAGTCACCCAGTACAAAGCCAGATGATCTTGCTGGTCATGGATTCACCATACCCAGAGGTCCCGTAAAATGTGATTCTATGCTTGTCATGTTTTACTCCCTTGAACCTATACCGGGCAGCAGAGCCGTTAAAGTAGTTGGTTTATTGTCTTTAAAGTCCTAACGATAAATGTCATGTTAACAATAGTTTGCATCTAAGTAAATTGGGTCTGGGCTCTATTGCTGATTTTTCCAAAACTGGGGCCAGAGCTCCTGTCTCAGCAGAACGCACCTCTTATTTACCAGCATGAAGGGCAAAGTGGTTTGGATATACGGTTTGGATTAAAATCGATGTAGCTTTTCGTTAGCTATGGAAACATATACATTCCCTAATCCAGTCGTATAAAATAATCGAAGGCAGGTTGACATGCGATTGAAATCTTTCTATCAATGACTCAACCTAAGAAATATCCAAAAGATGCGCTCGTAAAAGGTTCGCTTCATTATATTCTGATTCTTATTTTAGTCCTTGTGCTATAATATTGAAAGTGAATTTGGGCGTGTGGCTTCCTGCAAATATCCCAAATTTTTCTTTGTCTTCTCACTCATAGCAGAATCTAGCACAATGACGTTTGATGATGTGTGTAGGAATAAGAGATTTTTTTTTATTGAATCACTCCCTCAGAAACCAAAGCTTCCATTGACATTAATCGATGTTTGCTTACTGTTCATGGTGACAAAAAGGTGTGGATATGAGTAGTGTTTCAGCAAGAGACGGTGATATCAGTAACAAGTCAAGTCCAACACAGATGTCAATCCGCCAAATGAAAACCACTTCGATCGGCTCATTAGCACAAATCCAGATCGTAAAAGACAGACAACAGGGATAAAGTTTTCCTTGCGTAAACGCTTTCTATTGATGCTAGGAAAAAATAGATCACCCAACACTTTCAGGTTTTTAAGAAGGCACCTTGCAGGGTTTTGTGTATTGATGGTGAGAATGAATCACCAATAGTTACAGCATAGTGGGAAAATACTGATGGAGCTGAAAACTTGTTCCATCCGTGTGATTATTCTCATTGTATCTACTCATATTTTTATCATGAAAACTGTTTACCTGCCCCGTAAAAAATAGATTCTTCAATAAATGTATATATATATATATATATATATATAATGATGATGAATAAGTATATATATATATATATATATATATATATAATCATCAGGCAGTTAAGAAGATGTAATGAATTGAATTGCAGAATGTTTTCCATGGATTAAATATATGTTTATCTAATATACGATGGTCATTAAATAGTACACACATGAAACCCTAGTCCCCTTTGAAGTAATCTCCTCCGGCTGCAATGCGCTTGTTGTACCGTTCCAACAACTTCTGGAAGGTCCCAAGGAAGTCCTCTTGTGTGAACGTGTCAATGACCTTCGTCACAGCCTCTTTCATCTCAATTTTCTCATAACGACAGACTCTGAGCTTAAAGAATAAGCAAAAGTCATAGGGAACGAGGTCTAGACTATAGGGAGGCTAAGGAACTGTCTTGATGCCCATCTCGGTCAAATAGTCTGTGGCGAGGATGGAGTTGTGGACTGGTGCATTGTCCCGGTGGAAATGCCACTAACCCAATCTGAGAAGTGCTGGCCTCTTCCGACGGAATCTCTTCCTGAACTCCCTTAAAACCTCAACATAGTAAACCCAAACCCTAACCCTAACCCTATTGAAGCATTCCATACGTTTCTATGGCTTTTTTCCAACTTTAAAACAGAATTTTATGGCATATCGTTCTTCTAAAATATCCTCACGTTCAGATTGCATTTTTGAAATTTACCAGCGGTGACAATCAGGGTTTAGTAGGGTGCATTCCAATTGCTGCTGTAGCTGTTCATGTGCACCTGAAATGATAAAAATTGGTGAGTCATCGCATAACATGTATAGCAATAACATACTGAATTTACAAGAGTTTACGACCATTTTAAATGCCTGTAGAAAAAAGTCTGGAAACTTATTGAATGCACCGCGTTTATTTATTTATTATCATTATTATATTATAGCTCTAGCCTAGTTATTGAGCTCTCTCCATATTATATTGCACTTGGTTCGACACATAACCACAAAGTGATTTAGTGACGACCAACACTCTTTTATTATGATATATATATATATATATATAAAACGAACGAGAGTGAAAAATATCCGATATTTTCTTTTAATCAGTTTCATTACAGTCTAGTTATTTAAATAGTTCAGATAAATGTGTTAAATTCGCTAGTGATTTATCCAGGACACATAACTCTAGTTGAAATTAAAAAATAACACTTTGAATTGTCCGATTTTTTTTTTTTTTCCATTGACTGTAAGCAAGTGGAAAATAAAAGAAAAAATGTCTTTCAGCAATGATTTCAAACCCATTGAAAATCAATTATTCAAACGTCGATTGCTTTCAGCCAGACATCAATAAATTCCATCTTTCCTGTGATTCAAATTTTCAATTAATTAATGCCACCCCTCTGACGTCTGTTCACTATGTAAATGCTTTTCCCTTTTTTGTTCTTTGTTCCGGAAATTCGCCAAATGTACAGCTGCGAATCAAATAAAAATTCCACGTGTTTGCTAAAAAAAAAAAAAAAAGGAGAAAAATATCCTTATAATATTATTCTTTATTTTTTAATTTGATATTTAAAATTAAATAGTAGATTAAAAAGCAGGTCGGAATAGATCCCGTTCAATTTTCTGAAAGGATCCAGTTGGGCCAAAATATGTCAACAGCACTCAGATTGAGAAGGAACTGTACATTTTAATAGATAAATGATATGATAATCTTGATCCATCATCATTGGTTTCACTAAGCGGTAGGTTATACAAATGAACTACAAAGATGAGTTGCTTATAGCTGTGACAGCTATGAGTAAATATTGATTGATTAGCTAATTAGTTGAGTTTAACGTCTAACGTTGTTTTATGACTAAAGGTTAAGGAATTAACTTCATTCGTCAAGGGTTATTTGATGAGTAGAGGATGTCAATTGTGTATGCTGTACATTTATATCTAAAAAATTTTTGTAGTTTAGGAGTTTCTTTATTTGTTTGTTTTTACATGGTTATCTGATTAAGTTTTCCAATAAAATACAAAATGCTTTTCTTTCTGTTTGGTGTATAAATTGGATCATAACAGGTACTACCACTTCCAGTCAGATTGGACCGGAGAATAATCACAGTATACGAGTACACCACACTCCCCTGACTTACAAAAGTGTTGCTTCATCATTAGACGCAGTTTATTATTAGAACACAGACATCCATTTTTTAGGTTGTGGATCTTGTTTCTTTACAAGGAATACAGTCTAAGTAAATCAAGAGTATTGCCAAAAAATTATGCTTGATTATGTTATCTGCAAAAGAGAATATTCTCCACCAGTTTGATTTTAGAGTCATAACCCAAGATACCTTTTATTAGGAAGCTTTACTCCTCTTTAGAGGGTACAGCCAGGGTATACTTAGCATCACCCACAGGGAAAGCTATGGATAAATAGTACGGCAGATTGAGTTTTTTTACCAATGGTTATGTGGCCAGTCTCGGAGAATGAAACTGAATTTCAACCATCTGAGTGTTACGACTGTTTTATGGGTTGTATTAAACTGGTTGTATTCAATGAACTTTCATATAAGGAAATCTTTTTTAGTTATGGCCATGGAAGTTGGATTGTACAAAGTCACGTTTAAAGCACCAATTTTTTAAGATCACCGAAGTTAAGCAACGATGAACATGTTCATTACATAAGTTGGTGACTACCAGGTACGTGGTGCCTTCAATAGTTTTCCAGACTTTTTTTGTACAGGCATTTAAAATTGTCGTAGACTCTTGTAAGTTCAGTATGTTATTCCTATACATTTTATGAGATGACTGACCAATTTTTATGATAAAGGTTCAAATAAACAGCAAGAGCAGAAATTTCAATACACCCTATTAAAGCCTGATTGTCACAGCTGGTGAATTTCAAAAATGCAATCTGGACGTGAGGAAGAACGATATGCAATAAAATTGTTTTAAACTTGGAAAAAATGCCACAGAAATGTATGGAATGCTTCAGACTGCTTTCGGATAATCTTGCATGAATCGAGCACCAGTTTTTGAGTGGCTTAAGAGATTCAAGGAGGGATGGGAATCAGTGAGAGATGATGAGAGGTGTGGGAGGAGTAAGGAAGTCAATACACCAGAGTTGATTGGCCAAAGGGTTAGGGTTACTATGTTGAGGTTTTAAGGGAGTTCAGGAAGAGATTCCGTCGGAAGAGGCCAACACTCTTCAAATCGAGTTAGTGGTATTTTCAGCAGGACAATGCACCAGTCTACAACTCCAGCCTTTTCCCAGACTATTTGACCAAGATTGGCATCAAGACAGTTCCTCAGCCTCCCTATAGTCCAGACCTTGCTCCCAGTTACTATTGGTTATTCCCTAAGCTCAGAGTCTGTCGTTATGAGACAATTGAAGAGATGAAAGAGGCTGTGACGAAGGTCATTGACACACTCACACAAGAGGACTTCCATTGGGCCTTCCAGAAGTTATTGGAACGTTACAACAAGTGCATTGCAACCGGAGGAGATTACTTCGAAGGGGACTAGAGTTCCATGAGTGTACTGTCAATAAAAGTGCTCATACGAAAAAAAAAAGTCTGGAAATTTATTTAATGATCCTCGAAATAATAGAGCTTAGTAAATAAGAAACTGTATTGTAAATAGAATTCAATCATATAGAACGTTGAAGGAAAAGATTTCCAGGCAGAAATTGAATAAAATATCATTTTCTGATATTCAAGATATTATTTACATGAACATTTCTCGTCGCTTTAAAAGCTAATGAAAGATTCTTTGCACTCCAAATGGTTGTAGTGTCTGAAATGTTTCTGATCTAAACTGATTTTATGGGTTACATTAATTAGAAATTATTCGATTTCATTTGAAATATTCCTGAATGAAAAGTGGGCCTAACAATAGTAGCTATGCCTTATAAAATCAAACTATAATCCTTAAGTTATCATTCCCAAACAGGTAAAAACATTATTTTCATCTAATATAATGTCTTTGCTTTGCAGCTTAAATAATAGTTTTGAAACTGCCCTTTAACTTCAGATGTTACCGAAGATTTTATCACAATAAAAAGAAACGCACAAAAATTTCTCATTAAAACTTTAGTGTTTATGCTTATGTTATTCCAGTTTTGATTTTTGACAAGATAAGATGAAAACGGGGCAATAATGTTTTATAAAATATTCCAAGAAAAAAAGTGAATGATATAAAAAGTTAATAAGTGGTTGTATTGTTAAGAAGAACAGAACCCAATGTTTAGTTTGCTTATACAAATAACATTATACGGTATTTACGCACACACTCACACACACATGTATATATGAATAAACATGCTTTAAAAGTGTTTTTGAAATCATAAAATTGCACAACATGGGTCAGTAATTGTTGGTTTGGTTTCTTTGTTTAATCGCATATCAACCTTTGTAGGTTATTTAATGCCAAAGCCATTCTCCTAGAAGAACAGTAGTGGTACTATTTAACCCATAGCTGGGAGGATAAGGGGGTTCACACCTTTCCCAAGGGTATTTGCCCGAAAATGAATATGGGTCAGTTAGGCAGGGTAAACATCATCGACCTGTTGCTACCTTATGACTTACAGTTTCATGCGTTTAGGAATAAGGGAAAGCAATATATATATATATATATATATATATATATATATATATATATATATATGATGACTCAATATATATAGGACCCATGTGACTGCTAATAACTCTACTAAGAATAATGTTGTGTTCTTTGTTTGAAATTTGAAAATATTATCATATAACAACTATTAATCCTCAATTACAGTGCCTTATAGAAGAGAGGAAACATGTTTTGTGTCACTTATTTGGAGACAAAATCATTTAAAAGAGTGGAAGCAAAATTTTCCTGGAAGTTTGACATTAACAGTTATTCCCAGAAAAGCCAAATTTGTCGTTTGGAAAATAAATCAAAAAACTTCACCAAGAAGGCAGAAAATCCCAGATATAGCAAGAAGTTTACAGCAAGATATCCGAACAATGTGGATGTGCTAAGAGATTCTGACAGAAGGAGTCCGAAAAGGTTTCTACGAAGATGTTACCAAGAATTTGGTCTTTCATGTGTAGCATTTCAAAAGATCTTAAAGAGGGATCTTTGGCTGTACCCATACAAAATCCAGATCAAGCATAAACTCACACCAGCGGACATCAATTATAATTCATTATCATATCAATGGGTTGCATTTATATTTAGACACACTGTTTATTAACAATTAAGTGTGTGTTTCCGAGTTTGTTAGTGCGTGTGTGTATGTGTGTGTGTATTTCAGTTCGGGTTATTTGTTTAATGGCTGATCAACTTCTGATTAGACTATCAATGCTTCGATTACAATCACAGATTTACAAAAGATCAAAGTTCTATTGGATTTCTTAAAATCACTTGTTTGCACTCATTTAAACAATCTCTCCCTATCGAATGCTAATAATTCATTGTTATATGGTTTAAAGTAAATATTATAAGCTGATAATCATTGGTTTCCGTAGTTATATAGCTTCAAGTATCTGTATCTAAGGTGCAATTATATGTTTATAAAGTGACAAATGATAACCCGAAGGGAACAATTATAACTTCAACTCGCTAAGTAAACGCATGGAGAAAAAGCTTGACGGCAATTACACAAGTAATATTGAACAAGACCTAGAGGCAGCACCCTACAAAGCAGCAGCTGTACGGTCACCTACCACCCATCACGAAAACTATCCAAGTTAGACGAACCAGACATGCAGGACACTGCTGGAAGTAGGGACGAGCTCATAAGGTATGTACTCCTATGGACCTCTTCGCATGGACGAGCAAAGGCAGGACGACCTGCCCGAACTTACATACAACAGCTCTGTGCCAATACGGGATGTAGCCTTGAAGACCTATCGGAAGCGATGGACGATAGGGAGGGCTGGCAAGAGAGGGTCAGGGATATCCATGTTGATGGTGTGACATGATCATGATGATGATAACTTCAAATAACTTTTGATAAAAAAGTAATTTGTTCATATTTATCAAGTGTTCTTATCTAACGCTAATAATTCGTAAGCAATTATATGTTTATAAAGTCACTAATAAATTTATGAAGCTTCAAACATCTTATCTTAATGAAAGAATTTCGTCAATTATCAAATATTCCTATCTAATCATCATCATCATCATCTTGCCGTGCCATCACCACGGATATCCCTGACCCTCTCTCGCTACCCCTCCCTATCGTTCATCGGTTTCAGCTGGTCCTCAGGGCTACAACATGTATCCTCACAGAGCTGCAGTATATAGGTTCGAGCTGGTCACCCTGCTTTTGTTCGGCCATGTGAAGGAGTCTATAGGAGTATATCACTTATGAGCTCGTCCCTGCTTCTCCAGCAGTGTCCTGCATGTCTGGTTCGTCTAACGTTGATAATTTTCGTGATGGGTGGTAGGTGACCGTATTGCTGCTGCTTTGTTGGGTGTTGCCTCCAGGACCTGTTCAATATTGCTCGCAGCATTCTAGTGTATTTGCCGTCAAGCTTTTTTTTTTCTAGCCGTTTAGTTAGCGTCCATGTAGTATATTCATATAGCAGTATCAACACGATCGCTGCTTGGAAGAAACTACGTTTCATTTTATCAGTCAGGTCTGACTTCCATATGACCGATAGTCTATTGTTAGCTGTCCATGCCTTTGCTAGTCACGTGTCGATTCCTGTCGAATACAACATTTAAAAACATATACATTCGAACCATGTATCAAAGCATGGTTCAGAAAATCAAAAATAAATTTTAAAATTTACCAGAATTTATTTGTTGGATTGTATATACAATCAAAATAGAATAAACTGGAAAATCAGAAGATTAAATAACTAAAAACATAGATTCGAATCAAGGGATTACAGCAATGTATTACTTGTAGAACAATATTTCCACTCAAATGATCTCGAATTTAGCTGAGATGCAAATGGTAGTATATAATACAAGCCAAGATTGTTTGAAACAAGTTTTTTTTCTTGGCGGTGCTCTGTTTAGAAATAAAGATTATTTTAGTTAAAAATGAAAAGATAAAAAAGTAAACTTTCTCAAAAATGTATTAAAACCCCGTCCACATTGTAAATTATTATATAATTATAGATTTTTGATTAACAATTAAATATATTAATAACCCGGTCATCTAGCACAGAGATCTGATCAAAAATAGATTACATTTAAAACGGTCAACTTATGTCTCAAGGGATCTTTATAAATATATTGCGGACGTGTTACACATCGACCTTTGACCGAGCAGTCAATCAGAGATTTCTATGAACAGGACGCACCTGTGTAAATCAGTGGAAGCAGTCACGTGGTTGAACGAAAGTGGTGGATGTTCTATATATGTATATACATATATAGCCAACTCCTCCGCAAGAGCAGGATACGACCCAGTGTCAATTTTTAAGCAGAGTTTACTGGTTTGAATGCAGAATTTTCATTTTCCTAGAAAATTTTCCATACCAAAATTAAAAAGCCAAGTCTGCCCAACTATTTGTCTATTGCTGGAGGGAGAATAGCTGGGTTCATACCTTTGTCAAGAATATTAGATTTATGTTAAATGCAAACGGCCTTGTCGAGGTTTGATCTCAGCTCATCGTGTCCATTTTCTACGACGGTAATGATTACACCATGAGCACCCCAACAACCTCTCTTGTGTATAGAGGGTTTTCCTGTGTGATTTAACGTTATATGGTTACACGCTTTGTTCGGTGAGCTCCCATGTTCTCATCTCACTTCAGTTTATTCTTTACTTAGGTTAGTTTTTTTTATTGTTGTTGTTGTTGTTTTTCGCCACGGTCACCCTGCTGTTTCTTTAGAGTTACCACCCGGGTTTGTTAATAAGGAATTACAATACAACCATCATTTCAGGTGCCTATTTTATTTTATTATTTCTTGATAACTTTTTAATTATTATTACGCCTTTGGCCGTTAACCCAGTCTGCTGGGGCTGTAGAATACATCGATTGCATCTCCGGTGAGAGGTAATACCCCCCCTACATCGAGTGACTTCGTATGATACAAAACAATCTGATTGTGAGACACCAGAAATACTGGAGCTGGGGTATTCAGAGTACTCCTTCATTACCATAGCTTCTAGGTCCACTTTGGCCTGGAGTGGTAGCACCTGAAAAGGTCCTATAGATGGGTCAAATAGAACTGTTTGACATTTAAACCGAGTCCAAATAAATGACTATTGCAAAATTAAATTGTTTGAAATAGAGTTTTTTTATCATTTAACTACGTGTTAAAAATGACTCTTGTTTAATTGAATCGTTAGTGTTATCTAACAGTACTTGGTGCACGTGGAGTAATGGTTATCGTCGTAGGAATTGTACACGGTGACACGAGTTCAAAACCTGGACGAGACTGATTGCATTTCACATAGCACTAATACGCTTGGGAAATGTATAAATCCAATTATTCTCCCTCCAGATATGGGTAAATAGTAGGACAGACTAGGTTCTTCAGCCTTGGTGAGGCAACTAGTCTAGGAGAAGGAAAACTCTGAATTCAAACCTGTTGAACTTTGCTTAAAAATTGACCTTGTGTCATATCCTGCCCGAGCGGAGGGGTTGGGTAAATAGGATCTAACAGAACTTGGAACCATTTAATTTTGTTGACTTTTGCCAAATGGAATTCTTTGAAATAGAACTATTTGATAATTTAACTGCGTGTAAACAAATGACTGAAGTTTAAATGAATAGTGAGTGATGAATAACAATGTAACATAGGACCAAAACACGTTGTGTCTGAAAGAAAGGAGTCCACAGGAAAGAAACACTCAAAACTCGAATTTTAAGGAAGAAAATAGTAGCCGCTTTTATTCATGGGGACTACAGCGGGCGGTAGTTAAAAAAAAAATTTGTTCGGTAGCGTTCTTTTTCCTACCCCTTCTTGGGTTGATAGCAGCGTCGTTATAGTGGCCTTGTTGATACGTTCATATCAGTCGTATTGCTGACAGGCTGGGTATGACACGGATCGGTGTGTCCTGGACCTCTGTCGAACCTGTTTAGAAACCTGCCTTGAACTCTCCAAAATCTCGTTACTTGATTTCTTATATAGAGATTTGATGGATCAATTCGAAGGTTCCGGAAGGCTCGGTGACACCTGTGAAAACAATAGTGTAGCACGTGAAAGTTCATGCGTGATTATATTAAAATCACGTTTGAACTCTACAGGTCATTCTACCCGCACGCGCTAGGTTCGTGACATTTTTCAATGATTGATGACAGCCGATGTGCTCGTGCGTTCTCAACGACAGCGCCCGTCCGTAATATATGGAACCATTTAATTGTGTGTAAAAATGATCATCGGTTCGTGTAAAAACGTTATAAACAAAATGTGTCTAGAAATTATATATTTCTAATATATATGTATTAAAATGATTTGGCATTAAATAACTTAAAATGGTTAATATGCAACCAAACCAAACCAACCAACTAACTACTGAAACCATTCAACTGTGTGCAAAGATTGATTGGAAATAGAATTATTCGGATTAAATAGAAATACTTGAAACCATTTAAATTTGGCAAAAATGATTTCAGGCTTCTTTAAAAATGTAATTCGCAAAATTTTTGCAAATCATATGTATTTCATATATATGTATGAACAAGATTTGGCATTGAATAATCAACAATGGTTTATGTGCCATAAAACTAAACCAAAAAAAATCTATAAACACTTCCAAATCATATGTATAACCATTTTATTGTGTGCAAGCCAATGGCTGATGTTAAATTGAATTGCTTGTGTTATATATCAATACTTGAAACAATTTAACTGTTTGAAAACAAATGAGCTGTGGTTTGTTTAAAATGTAAACGTTTGCAAATCATAGATTTTATATATGTGCAAACCATACATGGCCTTAAATAAACTACAAAGGTTGATATGCAATAAGAACCTGACCAAACATCATGCCTTCGGCCTTAACGGGGAACTGGAGATCAAGATAGAGCATTCGACCACTCAGTTCGGGTGTTTCTCAACAACTCACTAACTTATTCTTATTCAAGAGCAGCATTTGTCACTTGACTGAATCCATTCAATTAGAGCCGTGGTCTCATATTGATCCTGGATTCAACAACTGTCCATTGAATTGGTTGAACTTTCTGAATCTTTGCATTCAGCATTCAACTTAACAGTTGAGAACCTAATTTGTATGTTACACTTAATATCAAAATAGATCTCACCGATCTGTTAAGTAACATCTCTCTCTCTCTCTCTCCCTTTCACTCACACACATACTCACACTGTATATATATATATATATGGGTGGGTGTTTTGATGTCGAGTAAATAGATTAATTATAATTCTACGTAAAATCAGAATTTTTCATTATTTTCTGTTTTTGCTATTGAATATCAAGAGAATGAAATCAATGATCTGATAGTGATTATTAAAAGATTACAAGGTTTTTCTTTTTTTTCTTTTCATACATCATGTGGTATCACATCATTAAGCTGAGCGTTGTAATAAAAAATCAGTTCCTCTTCCAAACGTGTAAAATCAATGTTCAATTATCTTAGTTCGTGCTTTTGTATCAAGAATTGTGATCAGCATTGATTTTGCGCGAGAATGTTCAGCGGAACAATATTGATATTTAAAATCTAATTGACTGTTACTTATATAATAGATTTGAATGGTGTTAAATAAACGCTTAGTATATGCAGACTTCCTAAATGTTTGCTTTATATTAATAAGGATTTGTACAGTCTATAAAACGCTGCAGACTTTAATTTCATGTTGAAAAAAAACTGCATTTTACAATCAGTTTCATAACTTTCTATAACATGATGCTGCTCTCTCTCTCTCTCTCTCTCTCTCTCTCTCTCTCTCTCTCTTGCATATATTCTCTCTCTCTCTATATATATATATATATCACGATTTTTTTCTAAACGACTGAATGCTTCGAGCAATATTGAACAAGACCTGGCTGCAACACCCCACAAGGCACCAACTATACGGCCACCTGCCCCCTATCACGAAAACTATCCAAGTTAGACGAACCAGACATGTAGGACACTGCTGGAGAAGCAGGGACGAGCTCATAAGTAATGTACTCCTATGGACCCCCGCATATGGCCGAACAAAAGCAAGACGACCAGCTCGAACATACATACAGCAGCTATGTGAGGATACGGTATGTAGCCTTGAAGACCAGCCAGGGGCGATGAACGATCTGGAAAAGTGGCGAGAGAGTGTCAGGGATATCCGTGCGGGCGGCACGACATGATGATGATGATGATATCACGATTAGCATATCAGACAGTAAATGAAGTGAGCGGAAGAAAAACGCATGGTAAGCAAAACTAAAAGCTGACTGCGAAGAAGAAAGACCACAGAAGTGAAAAGAATATTAAAAGAATCTGTCAAAGAAATTATGAATGGCAAACTAGAAAGTTTACTGGACAGTTTATAGAGGAAGAGTTTGATGAATTATTACTGAAAATAATTAAAAGCGGGAAAAGCCTTAATGAAATACTATCTAACGTGTAGACGACAAGAAAATTTAATGACATAATTCTTCGATGATGAAATTTTCTGTATCAGTAAAACACAACAGAGAAATAGACGAAAGGCTATAATCTTCTTCTTTCCAAAGAAAGAACTCGGAATCATTACAGCTGAGGTTTATAATTCCCTACTCCTCAATTGTACCCAACCTGAAATCTAGAAAATTCTTAAAAAAACATCAGAACTGCTTTCGGAGAATTCGATCTCCTACATCATAGACCTTGACTACCAATAAAATAATCAAAGGAGTGCGCGCAAGAAGTCTCTAAGCAACTCTATTGTTGGTAGATTTCTCCGAAGAATTTGATTCAATACAGAGAGGGAAGATGGAGCAGATGATATTTGTTACCGCTATTATGATACTGAAGACAAGCATGAAAAGGTTTGGTTTCTTTGTTTAATGGCATATCAACCTTTTTCAGGTTATCTAATGGCAAAGCCATTCTCCTAGAACAGTAGTGATACTATTTAACCCATAGCGAGGAATATTTGCCCGAAAGTGAACGTAATAGCGCGAATGAAGTACGAACTCGCTTATAACGATTCCGCAGTCCATCGCTTTAACCATTACACCATGTGGACACCCCCACAAACATGAAAACAATGGTTCGCTTACCCGATGGGCACACGACTTCTTTGACATTGGTGTTGGGTCTATTTATTATCTACCTTGACTACGTACTTCAAATATCAATAAATCTAATAAAAGAAAGTGGTTTAACATTAAAAAGAGACCGGGAACAGATAATATCTCGCAGAAACTATGACAAGATGCAGACTACGCGGATGATATATTGCTTTCAACACCGAATACCGCCTGCATTATCTGGAACAAGTCGAAAGTTAGATTAGTCTCTTTGTGAACGCAGATAAAAATGTTCGGGTGTCTTAAAAAGATGGAACTACATTAAATGGCCTAAAAAATTAACAGAGCAGTTCACCTATCTCATCTACTGAAACCAATGCTATTATATGTATAGGGAAGCGTGGACTGCTAGTGATAGTTCGTCTATCATACAGATATGTAATTGATAAAATAAAGCAAGGGTTTTTCTAAGCCTTCCATCTCACAAGCAATCCGATTAAGATGAACAAAATATGCTGGAAACGGGTGGATGAGTAAAAATAAACTCGTGAGCAGCGTTACCTTTTGGTGTGCTACACATGCCGGCCAGCAAAAACTTACGTACATCTGCTATGTGCAGACACTGGTGGCAGTCAAGAGAACGTAACAGAAGTGATGGACAATAGGGACCGATGGAGATAGAGAGAGTCAATGGACTCCATGTAATCAGAAAGGTTGACAACAACTACTCAAGAATGCTGAAGCTATAGTGAACAAGTCCTGGAGATAGGATCTAACAAAGTAGCTGCAGTGTTGCCACTCATCACCCATCACGAAAACTATCCAAGTTAGACGAACTAGACATCCGAGCCACTGTTGGAGAAGTAGGGATGAACTCATAAGTGACGTACTCCTGTGGACCCCTTCACATGGACGATCAAAGGCAGGACAACGAGCTAGAACCTACATACAACGGCACTGTACCAATACAGGGTGTAGCATTGAAGACCTACCGGAAGTGATGGACGATAGAGAAAGGTGATGGGAGAGGGTCAGTGATATCCGTTCTTATGGCATGACATGAGGATAAGAAAGAAAGAAAGAAAGAAAGAAAGAAAGGGCGATGGTTGGTTGGTTGGTTGGTTGGTTTTCATGGCATATCAACCTTTGTAGGTTATTTAAAGCCAAATCCATTTTTATGTAAATAATCAGTTCTATTTAAAACAATTCAGTCTAGCATGAGTACACAGTTTAATTGTCAAAAACATTTCTATTTCAAACTATTCACTTCATTCAAGCAGTTATATATGACAATTCAGCAAGGTTTTTTCTAAGCCTTCCATCTCACAAGCAATCCGATTAAGATGAACAAAATATGCTGGAAACGGGTGGATGAGTAAAAATAAACTCGTGAGCAGCGTTACCTTTTGGTGTGCTACACATGCCGGCCACCAAAGACTTACGTACATCTGCTATGTGCAGACACTGGTGGCAGTCAAGAGAACGTAACAGAAGTGATGGTCAATAGGGACCGATGTAGTGTAAATACAGTTTCAATGTCAAAAATCAGTTCTATTAGAAATAATTCAGTTTAGCAAAAGCACGCAGTTTAAATGTATGTACATACACATATGCATGCATATAAACATACATATGTACACTTATATATAAACACTTATACATCTATACATTGTGTGTTAGACAATTAACATGTCACTTATGTATTTCAATTCTAAACTAGATGGTTTCCCATTCAATTTATTCCCCCTCGAGTCTAATGCACTTTCTTTTCCTTCTCGGTTACGCTTTTATTATTTTCTGGAAACAATCATGTGGGATGCCCCGCAGCTCCGTCGTCATGGCCCTTTGGATGGTCTGACACCTTAAAATAAGTTCTTGGTGATCCCTTTAAGCTTGGGGAAAAGTAAAAAGAAATTAAGTGGCCACAAAGCTGCATTTTTATGGGATGCTGCTTCCAGAATCATTTCACAATAGTATGTAACAATCTTGTGTAGTTCTCATAAAGCTTTCTCTCTAAGGGTTTCGTCAAAGTCTAGATGGTGTAACCATACAGTAGTACTGACACAGCAACAGCTCTTCCGAACATACAGTCTAGAATACAGTCCGCATGCAGTCTAGAAGAGCTGCCTGAAACGATGGATGATTGGCACAGATGGTGAGAATGAGTCAGGGAACACTGTCCTGTCTATAATAAATGGTACCCATGGTGTAATGGTTATCGTCGTTGGAAATGGACACGATGACACGAGTTCAAATCCTGGACGAGACTGATTGCATTTCACATAGCACTAATACCCTTGGGAAAGGTATGAATCCAATTATTCTCCCTCCAGCTATGGGTAAATAGTAGGACAGACTAGGTTCTTCAGGCTTGGTGTTGCAACTAGTGTAGGAGAAGGAAAACTCTGCATTCAAACCTGTTAAACTCCGCTCAAAAATTGACCTAGTGTCATATTCTGCCCGAGTGGAGGGGTTGGTAAATATGTATAATAAATGGCAGCTAAGTCTTCAGGATTTCTTACCAGTGTCCAGTATCCATTATTCTAATTATTTTGATTACGATTATTGACATGTTCCAGTAAAAAATTCAAATATATATATATATATATATATATATATATATGCACTTACATCCAAATACACACAAACACACACACACACATATGTATATAATATATATATATACGTATCCATACACCGCATATATATCCACACGCTCCCACATATACTTCTACATCCACACACTCACCACCCACAGTACATTCTAGACCACTTTTAGCATTTCAATTCCTTTAAAAAATTCTTTCAAAAAGATATACTAAAATATTGGTACATAGGACTTCAATCTCCTTACTTTCATAGTTCATCGTCACACAGGCAGCACGGAGTTTCTTAACTCTCTCTCTTTCTCTCTCTGTCGTTAATCGTTCGAAGTAGTTCCTCTAACGAGACCTTCGCTTATGAGTTTGTTCTTGCTTTGTCAGCTGCGTCCCGCATTTTTTTTTCGTCGAACATGGATGGTTTGTGAGATGAGAGGCAAGTGACCATATAACTGTTGTGTTGCTTGGTTTGGTTTCATCGTTTAAAGGCTTATCACCTTTCGTGGGTTATTCGATGCCAAAAGAATCCATGCAGAAAAGCAGCGATACTATTTAAATCAGAGCTGAGAGAAGGGATAACGGAGTTCGCACCTTTCCCAAGAGTATTAATCCGAAAGTTAACGTAACAGCGTGACTGAGGTTCAAACCCGCTTACTTCGAGACCATTACCCAGCACGTTAGCCATTACACAAAGAAGACTCTCCCTGCCTTTTTCTCCCTCTTTTGTAAGTGTCTATGTGGTGCATCCATACAGTAGTAATGACACAGCCTGAACATGGAAGAAATACCGTTTTATTTTATCAGTGAGTTTAGATTTCCATATGATCGATAACCTTTCCATAGCAGTCCATGCATTCGTTAGGCGTATGTTGACATCCCTTTCAGGAGATATTTACTGAGCTTTTTGCTTCGATGTGGCACCAGGCTGTATGAATGGAACGCCTAATGAGACTCGAATTCACTTATGAAAGCTTGCTAGTCTGGCTTGTAAACCATTACACTACCCGAGGAACCTAGAAATCACTTTCAGTAGATGAGATATTGCTTCTGAGGGATATGAACTGGAGCACTAATTATAGAGGCCTGCTATTTGGAGAAGCCTAGAGGTATCTGCGTTGATTTGGAAGGAGATTCTATCTCAAAGCATTAAAGCTTAAAGTAATGCTGTTTGTAAGATATTGACTTGGCAACGTATTACAGATCGTGAACTTGCCAAAAACAGTTCATTTTCGGACTGGGCACTTGAATTATTTCCAACGAATATATAACTTGTAGAAAAAGAAGCAAATATATTAATTAAATTTGTCATTAATTTTTATTGAATTATAATGGAGGGAATGTTGAAATGTGAGAAATGAGATGCCAGGGAAGTTGTATTCTATGATAAAATATGCGAGATAAGTACAATATAAGATACTAGATCTTTACTTCCTTGGTCGAGCTGAGAACTTTTCAACAGCTCTCGTAAAAAAGAACCTTTAATTAACTTCAGTCTGTACCAAAATTGTCGTGAAATGTTTTTGTTGTATAGAAAAAACTTACTATCCTTGCCAAATGTGCTTTTGAATCCATATATTCTTATGCTCAAAGTATTTTCATTATATATTGTCATCCACAGACAAACTGTTTCGTTGTATCACGACACTTCAGTGTGGCTAGACACGTAGGACAACTCTTCAGTGTAGCTGGACACGTAGGTTCGTTTGTTGTATAATATTAAGTCTAACGTAAAGTTGGGCGGGTTTCGATACCAAATCGAAATCTGCCCAACCTTACGTTTTAGTTAGTATCATACAACAAGTGAACCGCGTCAGCTCGGGAATTATAAGGCGTTAAGTAGTAGCTTTCGTTTTGTTTATGTTTATACCTTACCGGATACCAGAGTGCTCAATTCGTTTGAAGAACTTTACATTATGCCAGTGGCAGCCGTAAATTCCTTCGCTAGAGTGCTCAACCCACGTTGGGGAGCGTATATATTGTCATCCACAGACAGACTGTTTCGTTGTATCCCAACTCTTCAGTGTGGCTAGACACGTAGGACGCTTGAAGCTGGGATCGAAACCCGCCCAACTTAACGGTAGACTTAGTATCATACCGCCCAGCCAACAAGCAAACTACGGGAATTATAAGACATTAAGTAGTAGCTTTCGTTTGTTTACATTTATACCTTACCGGATATGTATATATATATATATATATATAGTAGAGGAGTGTGGAATGCCCTGTTTTTCATTGGCTGTTACTGAATGACAGATGTCTATAAGAACGGCCGAAGTCCGGCCTTATTGTTTTTTTGTTTTTGAGTTTGTTTTTTTTTCTTTTTGCTTTGGTAGAGGCATGAGCGTACCACGTCGCGATCAAGGAGGCGGCTTGGCTCTTCCAGAGTCATGCCGAGGTTTCTGTCGTAGCCGATATGATATATATAACCCGAAATCGGCGATGAAGATAGTGCATCACTGAAGACCTACCTTGATCCATCTAGGATGCTTGATTGAAATATATATATATGTGGGTGGGTGGGTGTGTGACTTTAAAATGTCGTCTATAATGATTAAAACCGACAGATTAAGAACGAATTTACAAAAATTTTCTAAAAAGATTCGAGGAATATTTTTTTAATCTTACGCATTTGCAATCTAAGTCTTATAAATACCTGAAGGAAATGACGCAGTAAAGGAATTTAATACACAGAAAATTAACAGGTAATTACTTTTTGTTTGTAAATGCAAAAGATTCTAAAGTTTTCAAAGCAGTTTATTGCTTTAACCTTCTTCTTCTTCTTCTTCTTCTTCTTCTTCTTCTTCTTCTTCTTCTTTCTTTTTTTTTTTTGTATCATACGAAGGTCCTTCAAAAAGTTCTTTACCTCATCTCGAAGGAGTCGGTAAAAAAAATCAATATTTCACAATTTTTCAATATCTTCAATAATTACTCAACCACTTCAATTTCACCTTGGAAGAAGATGGTATCTGGTGCTGCACATATGACCTCATCATGGTTTCAAAAATACCAATCTTACATGTGGTATTTGAGATTAGGAAACAAGACGTTGTCAAATGGAGCGATGTTTAGTTAGTTATAAGGATGGGGTAGTAATTAAAAACCACACTAGCTCTCAGCTTCTCTCTGCATTTCGATCTGATTGGTTCCTTCCGCCATCTTCATCCTGATACATAATACTGTCCATTAATGTTTTTCCTCTTCCCCTGCAAGTCTATCATGATTACTCCTTCAGTATACCAAGAACAGAGGCTATCAATTTGCCAAAACATGCTGCCTGCTTAAACTTCTTCGAGAATGGAGAATCAGAGTATTTCCACCATTTATTCTGTTTATTTCAACTCTTTGATTCAGGTTTGAAGTGGTGAATTCCGGTTTCATCTTGAGTTACAAATCTGCGGTGAAAAACTTTAGGATTTGCATGGAATTGAGTCGTAAGTTCCCCGAAAATGTTAGTTTGTGTTCTGGTGTCAGAAGTTTGGGAGTAATCTTGCAGACAACTTGCTGATCCCCAAGATGTAATTATGGACTAAACTAGAACTAATTCCTATGATATTAGCAATCTACTGGACAGTAAAACCTCTATCAACCAAACGAATACAGTGAATGGATATCAACTTGTCCATCAGTGGTTGAGGTTTTTAAACGATCTGACTTAGGCTCATTTTCTCTGCTCTTCCTAATTTGTTTGAAATCCGCAGTCCATTTCTTTACAGTAGCATAGAAAAGGGATTACTCATGAAATATCTGTACAATATCCTTTATGAATTTCTTTGGGTGACATAATTTTCTTTTGCAGATATCTTGTGACTGCACGGATCTTGATTTTAGATTTGTCATACACCTTTATATTGGTCTGACCTGCATAGAAATTAAGAAATAAATTTAAATTAATTTTTCTAGTTTTATAAGAGGTGGTAGAGCGTTACCACAAAAATGTTCAGCTATACAACTTATCTTTTTGTGTGAGGATGAAACGTTTTTGAATGACCCTCATATCTCTAGCATGTCATTAATAATGTTCGGGGGTGTCCCCGTGGCGTAATGGTTAAAGCGATGGACTGCGGAATCGTAGTACGCGAGTTCATACTCCAGTCGCGCTATTACGTTCACTTTCGGGCAAATACCCTTGGGAAAGGTATGAACCCCCTTATTCTCCCAGCTATGGGTTAAATAGTACCACTACTGTTCTTCTAGGAGAATGGCTTTGGCATTAAATAACATAAAAAGAGTTGATATGCCATTAAACAAAGAAACCAAACCAAACCATTTAATAAAGTTCTTATATCTAAATTTTCTTGATGGCAGAAATGTTATTTAATTAAACTATATACTATACCAGGTTGTATACTGATTAATCTCTATTGATATAAAGTATAAAGAAAAAAGAGGAAATATTTCCTACGGGTAGATGTATTGACAAACCCAACATATAAGCTTTGATTTCCACTTACAAATTTTAGACACAAGTCAATTAACAACGTTATACAACATGGCACCAGGTAAATTTTTTGGCGTGGAGGCTCACCCCTACACGAATGCATGGTCAATATCAGCGCTAGAAATGTTTGGTTTTCATCAGCATCCCTCCGAAATTGAGAAGCGCCGAAATAATCAGAAAATGAACCTGACCCTTGCCTAATAGATGAAGGGGCGGATGCCACCTGAAGAGAACGTCACTTAAAACTAAAATCCTTCGTAAAAATTTGTCTCGGCTACACTGGTATGTCCACTATGTATATTAGACGCCTCACAGACAGATAACAACATGCAAGATAAATTTACAGATCACTACCTCTAGTTTGTGAGTTCGATTCTCACTGAGTGTTCTATACTTTAGATCTTACGGAAGAATAATTAAGCTGAGTAATTACATGCATTCGGTTATTTGAATGATTTTATGAAGAGACTCTTTGATACATAGACGAGTAACCTCTTAAGTACCAGCGAGTACTACAAGACACCTGAGCCCTGTGAGCCAAATCTGAGCAAAACTTAGTAAATAACTACAGCAACCTGTAGAATATACTGATCGCACTACTGCAAAGAAGTAAGACTCTCGTCAACTATAGATGGGATATTTGACCAGTAATGCTTGAAGACAGGATCCTGGTATCAGAGCAATCCTTGACCCGGCAACCAAAGTAGTCAAGCGACTTGTAACACTTCTTTTTAGTCCTTACTGAGTTAGACAGGCGGTTGGAGAGTCCCGATCCTACCAATCGTTAGATCGTGTCAAACCCTATCACCTATATGATTTCTACAAATTTCTTTTGTAGCAAACAACTATACAATCCTATTTTATCTTAAAGGTGTTAAAAGACGGAGGATGTGGACCTCTTGTGCTGGGAAAAAATATTGAAACTATTAAACTGCGTGCAAGTAAATGATTAACATTGAAATAATTATTAGTGTTAAAAACCAAAACCTTAAATTATTTAATTATGTACATATAAATTATATTCAATGGAATTATTAGTATTAGATAGCAATACTTGAAACCATTTAACAGTATGAAAACAAATGAGCTCTAATTGCTTTAAAATCAAAGTTGCCGACAAACTATTCGCTTTAAAATCACACATAAATTATATATATATATATATATATATATATATATATATATATATATATATATATATTGTAATATTCTTTAAAACACCACCAAACGTAAACCAATAACTGCAATACTTGTGTTGGACTCCTCATAAGGTGTAATCGATAACAAGCTAGATTAGTAACACCATTGTTCATGCGTTTGATTGTCACTAGGTACCTCATACTTCTGGCCTTGAACCACAACTGAGCTTAGCTAACTAAATAACTATAGCACATTTTATTCCTAAGTAGCCACCTATCTGAAGACTAAGTAGGCTCTTCTCTTTTAAACACATGCAATCGAATAGGAATTTTTAATTTTAGTTTAACGTAACAATAAGTTTTGTCCTGTGTCTAAGCCTAAATTGAATCTGTAGGTGAGGCTACATTTCTGGAAATCTGGGGATTGTAGAGCACCCGTTCATTTTCATTATTCCCTGGTCAACTCTGATTCAAAGAGGTAGTACCTGCCAAGGTGTAATCTATCGGTGACATAGATGTGTTTAAAAGTTATTGGCCATCAATCGAACCATATACAAAAATACGAATTTAAGAAAGATAAGAAATGCGTCATAGGAACATAAACTAACTTTTAGATGTAAAATAACCAAGACGGATTGACATGCTGTTATGAACAATATTAAATGCCCCGTTTGCTGGGTCTGTTCAATACGATGACTGGAGATCTGCTGCGAGGACAAAATCTCCGCAACGAGTTCCCTGGGTGTTATATCGCCATAACCATAGTGATATCAATCAGAACAGTACATATACAAATGCACAATAAAAATATAATACGGGCGAAAACATGTTGTCTCTATTGTTAAGATACGAACAGATTATTAACTTCTGACTTCGGTTCTTTGACACGAGGAAAGAGACTCAATTCTTAAAGGCCTTTTGTAATCATACTATGCTAACCCCACCCCCAACGATCGGCACATCTCGGGGTGTTTAAGATCTCAATTCATCTCTGCTGGTAGAGATACGAAAAACTCAACTCTTTGACCCAAGCGCCGAATTCCCAACTACTCGACTCAATGGTCCAATCTCAACTGCAGTGTTTTTAAAATCCTCAAATTCTCAGCCCATCTCTTCTAGGCATGACGTAATCCACACTCCAGCCCCATTTTCTGTCTAGGGTTTATTATGACAATGGTGATTGTCGTATCCTTTGCGTGCGAGCGTAAAACTGTACCCAATGACTATTCACCTAAACTCTTAATCCGAATAGTTCAAAGCCCAACCAAACTGAATGATAAAATATTATTAACAAAAAATGATTAATGTGAAAAAAATTATTCTTTAATTAATTAACATGGGTATGACAAGAAACCATCTGATAGTGAGGCTTCATCCCTAGAGCTTTAAGTAATGTATACTACCCTTTCATTTGCACAAATTCCGGGACCAGTCTGATTCACATTAGTAGTATTCTTTAAGATCCCATCTATGGGTCAAATAGAACTTTTAATACATTCACTATTCTTGAAACCATTCATCTGTTTAAAAAATGCTACCAACAAAGTATTCTCTTACAAATCATGTGTATATATATATATATATATATATATATATGTGTGTGTGTGTGTGTGTGTGTGTGTGTGTGTGTGTGTGTGTGTGTGTGTGAACAGAATTTGGCATTAAATTATGCACAAGGGTTGATATGCCATAAAACAAAACAACACAAACAAATGAAACTGATTAATGATAGTGTACAGCGATCAGGGTGACATTTTTAAATAGTTTATAACTGAGCCAAATTTAAGAAATCTTCTAAGACAAAGATAAGTCAACATTTTTTAAAATAACCTTGCTTCATATATTCATATATATATATATATATATATATATATATATATATATATATATATAGAAAGCTTTAAAAAACATAATTTAGTATTGTTGTAATTTTGTAAGATGAGTTTAGCACAATCGTAGAAGTTCGGGGCATATATTGGGAATTGAACCCACAACTAACAGGTCAGCTAAAATAGCTTACAAACAATTATATCAAATGAACTTCCTAAACAATTTAGGAGTGCAGCAATACGAAGAATTTCTACTGATTCTCCCAAGGGGAAAAGGCATTGGACTTCAACTGAAGAATTTTTCAATTAGCACTCGGGCAAATGAGGCAGAATTATCTTGAATCTAAGCCAGTAAAAATACAGGTTTTCGTGACGATAAAGATTTTACCAAAACAAAGTGTTGAAAATTTTTTTTTCGATAAAATGACGATTTTTTTTATCAAAGCAAATACAAATACGCAAATGTTTATATGCCATTTAACAAAGAAACCGAACCAGACAAATTCAGAGGAAATGTTTTGTCAACAACTCGTGCCAGAAATCAAGCAAACAAATTGAATTGTATTTTTGATGTTGGAAATACGACGTTTCTGTACATTCTACAGAATATATCAATAAAAAAATTAAAGTCTTATCTGAGAGAAACAACTCAAAAATACTAAAAACCTCTGGTTAAAATACGGTGCGGGCTTATTAAAATTCATGTTTATTAAAGATTTTTTCTTTAGTTAACTCAAAACAAGATTTATGCTTTTAAATAGTAGAAAAAGATTTTCTTCTAAAGAAAAACGATCCGATTTTAAAGTAACTGTAAAACATTCTATTCCATTAGATAAACATTTGTTATTATCCTGACTTTAGAAATGTACATTTAGATATAAAGAACATTGAAAGATATTTTAAGATAGGAAAAAAAAACAAAGACAAAGAGAATGGCTTCGAACTGACGAAGAAAAGAAGCAGAAGATACCCCGCAACAACAATTACCGATGCCGACTACGCCGATGCCGACTACGCCGATGACATAGCGATACTGGCAAATACACTTCTGCATAGTTTGGAACGAGCAGCGGCAAGCATAGGCCTCTATGTTAATGCACACAAAACGGAATATATATGCTATAACCAAACGGGGGACATCTCCACTCTAGAAGGAACCCCACTTAAACTAGTAGACAAATTCACGTACCTAGGAAGAAGCGTCGAATCAACCGAAAAGGACATCGAAACGAGGTTAACGAAAGCATGGACAGCTATCAATAGGCTATCGATTATATGGAAATCAGACCTAACCGATAAAATGAAACGCAGTTTCTTCCAGGCAGCGGTCACATCGATACTGCTATATGGATGCACTACATGGACGCTAACAAAACGACTGGAGAAGAAGCTAGACGGCAATTACACAAGAATGCTGCGTGCAATCCTGAACAAGTCCTGGCAGCAACACCCCACAAGACACCAACTGTACGGCCACCTGCCCCCTATCACGGAAACTATTCAAGTTAGACGAACCAGACATGCAGGACACTGCTGGAGAAGCAGAGATGAACTCATAAGAGATGTACTCTTATGGATCCCCACACATGGCCGCGCAAATGCAGGACGACCAGCTCGAACGTACATTCAGCAGCTATGTGAGGATACAGGATGTTGTCCTGAAGACCTACCTAGGGCGATGAACGATAGGGAGGAGTGGCGAGAGAGGGTCAGGGATATCCGTGCTACCAGCGCGATATGATGATGATGATGATGATATATATATATATATATATATAATAAGAGACATATTGATAGATATTGTTACGGCTGATAGTTTAACATGAATTGAGACGGATAAGGAAATCATTGGCTCGGAGTAATCTCCCTGGTAATCTCAAATTTTGTGAATGATCGGTGTATGGAAGAACATGAAAACAAAACATTCAGTACATGTTCATTCTTTTGCTCACATTCAAATGGTTCCAAGTATTGCTATGTATCACTAACGATTCAATTAAATAGCTGTTAAATAATTGCACCCTTGTCTTTTCAAATATTCAATATAGCATAAGTCATTTGTTTTTATATATTCTAAATGTCAAACAGTTCTATTTGACCCATAGGTAGGACCTTATCAGGTGTTACCACTCCGCGTCTGAGTGGATCTGGGAGCAATAGTAATGTAGAGGTTTTCCGCATTCCCCAAAGCTCCAGCATTTCTAGAGCCTCACCCTCACATTGTTTGATGTCATATCCTGTACAATCGTTGTGTAGAGGGGTCTTTCCCTTCCGCAGAGTTGCTGTCGGTGTATTTTACAGCCCCAGCTGGCTGGGCTGATTGATGTCGACTGTTCTTTTCACACAACAATTTTATACATGATCAGTAAACAAAAAGAAAATAAACGAATAGAAAAAAATGAGATGGGAATAATATATTAGTGTATGCCTGTGTGATTACAAATTATCATTCACAGCGTTCGAGAGTAAAGAAAAAAGGTGGGAATAATTAAAATGCACTTATCTAAAAAGAAAACCAATATTTTTTCTACTGAAAGTTTTTATGCAGTAAATTTCACTGTTGTTCGAAATAATTGTATCATTTAGAGAAAAAATCTTAACATTTCCAATCGAAGGAGAAATATCTTCAAGATGCTTGAAGTTTATCCCAGTAAGAAGACCCATGATCCGCAAGTGAGTTCGTTTATTTGTTTGTTTTCGTTTATTTTTAATCGTTCCTGGAATGGCGTCAATTCGACATATTTGTTTATGTGTGTGTGTGTGTTTATAAACACACACACACATATATATATATATATATATATATATATATATATATATATATATATATGCGCACGTGTTTTAATGGTAACTATCGTAGAAAATAGACACGATAACGCGAGCTCAAATCCTAATTAAGGCACTTTGTATTTCACAAACCACGTAAACCGTTGGATGAAATAGAAATCCAATTATCCTCCCTCCCTCCAGTCATGGACAAATTGTAGGCCAAACTGGACTCTTTAAATTTATAAGAACCAGTCTTGGAGAAATAAAACTCAGAATTTAAACCAAACTCCACTTAAAAACTGACCTTGTGTAACACCCTTTTCTTTCGAAGTGGTTGGATAAATATATACATATATATGTGTGTGTGTGCGTGTGTGTGTTGATTGATAGATAGATGAATAAGATTAATAAATATGAAATACAATCGGACCAACCAAACCATTCTTTAATATGGCTGTGTCAGTGAATTGAAAGAAAGGCAAATATAAGCGAAAGGATTTTGCAAAGTGTCACGTGACATAACAAAAGAACGCTCTTTCCAGCAATAGTGACAAAATAACAAATGAACGATCGAATTTTGGTGAGTGCGTCAGGTTAAAAATTTTCCCGTAACCCCTTATAGACAAACGAGATAGATTAGTAGAGAAGCGTGTTAATTCAAAGAATAATTTTATCCTGTGACCCAAGATATACTCAGTCAAGTTCATTTAAAGCTTAACAGAAGTGAAAAGTTTCTCAGTACTTTCCGAACTAACTTCCTAGTGAGATATTATAAACAAGCTATAATGTTCTGGAGTTTGTTTTTTTTTTAGGTGGGGGGTCGAAAATGTCAATTTTTTACTCGTCGTGTCTTCCTTATTTTTTCTGATTATCCACTACGTGTTCCAAAGTAAAAATATATGTAATGTCCTTATTGTCTAGTGCCGAAAGTAAGCTTTCCATCGTTACTTATTTACAAGGGAAAGCTTTGTTTAGGCACAAGGCAGTAGGGATTGAACTCACTAGGATCTAAAAGAACGTGTTTGCTTATCATTGCGCAATATGGTTTCCATGCAATACAGGGTACAATGAGTTACATAACGCTTACATTCATTTTGATTTTTGATTTGTATTAGAGATGCTTAACTTAATGCTTGACTTAATAATACCGGTTCATTGCCCAAGTGGGTAGAGTGTTCGCCTATGATCCGGAAGGCCTGGGTTCAACCCCAGGTCGCGTCATACCAAAGACTTTTAAAATGGTACTTGATACCGCCTTGCTTAACACTCAGCAACATAAGATACGTATCAAGGGTAAAGTGGAGCAATCCAGGGAAAGGAGTAGCACCCATCCCTACACCTCGGTGTAGTAGTTATTGAAAAGGGAACCTTCGGGTCATCCTCGATTAAGGGAGATTACTTTAATGCTTAAATCTAAAGATAGTCTTCTGTTAGAGTAAAACCTGATTTGGAAATATCAAGAAAAGACTGAAGAAAACATTATTGATTTTTCAAAATCTTTTACATTGTGTAATCACAAAGAGGCGCTTACCTTTGAACAAGTCATGCAGAAGGTATTCCCTTGGAGTAGAGGCTAATGTGTACAACTGCCACATCGTAGTAAGTGGGTTCGAACACTAGTCATCCTATTACGTTCACTTTTGGACTAATATAATTGGGAAAGTTATGAACCTCCTTATCACCCAGTGAGATGTTAAATCATATCGGTACTATTCTACTATAAGGATGACTTTGGCAATAAATAACCCACAGATGTTGATTTGCCATTAAATAAAGAAACCAAACCAAACAATTTGATGGTTTCACTCCTTCGTAGAAGTTTTGCAGTCGTAAACCTGTTGCAGATCTACAGAGTCAGTTTCTTAGACTTCTAAACTAGATTTTCACTGACTGCTGACAGCAATATGACCATGTGCTAGACTAATGGATAAACATTATTTTAAAAACACAATCTGCATTTGAGTGGTGTTCTGCGTTTGATGAAACGAATAAGTCGGCCAATTCTAAATTAAAGCGACCTTAGTACATGGCAACTTATCAATGGAAGACTGTGGCTCTTAACAAAAAAAAACTATTAATAAATGTATCATAAACTTCTAATAAGTGCAGCTCTGAGAAAAAAATACTTATAGTAATTCACTTAGCTCAGGATACTCTTATTGAATAGACACTCTCTAATACTTTTCATATTTTTGTAGATATTAGTATATCCTTTGGAATCAACACTCTTTTCCTTAAGTGATTCTTCTAACAAGCGCCATCTTCAATACGCACATTAAAAACGAGCGTCAAGTGCATTCAAAACTCAAGTATTTTCAGTTAGTTTTATAATATTCCATTCTAATCACACAGTTATTAGAAACAGCATATCTAAGCAATAATATTCACTCAATAAGAAGTATTTCAAGAAAAACAGTCAATTTTTAAGAGAAGTGATTTATAATTTCGCCTTTTCTGTTACCATTGTGAATGAGTAGCCGACTTTTTTTTTCATCATTGCTTGGTTTATCACATGACTTAATATAAGCATACCCGAACCGATTCAGTTATGTTTCAAAGTCGACAAAATTAAGATGTGAGTATCAACTTTCTTTTCTCTTCATATGAAATTTCTAATAACTTTCTGTTGAAAAAGGTTCATAGTGAATAAAAGGTGTATTTTAACAGCAACTTCTTTTTAATTTTCATCTAAACTTAATGAAAATAATCTACAAGTCTGTGGCAGAATTATGGACTAACGAGCAAAAGATTAGAGAATCATCCTTAAGGGATTATTTATCGCAAAACGAGTATATATATATATATATATATATAAGAGGATCATTAGATAAGTTTCCAGACTTTTTTGTATGGGTGCTTTTATGGATAGTATGCACATGAAACTCTAGTCCCCTCCGTCGAAATCTCTTCCTGAACTCCCTTAAAACCTCAACATAGTAACCCTAACCCTAACCCTTTGGCCAATCAACTCTGGTGTATTGACTTCCTTTCTCCTCCCTCGCCTCTCATCATCCCTCACAGACTGCCTGCCTCCCTTGAATCTTATATGCCACTCAAGAACTGATGCTCAATTCATGCAAGATGGTCCGAAAGCAGTCTGACGTTTTCCATACTTTTCTGTGGCTTTTTTTCCAAGTTTAAAACAGAATTTTATCACATATCGTTCTTCTAAAGTGTCCTGACGTCCAGATTGCATTTTTGAAATTCACCAGCTGTGACAATCAGGCTTTAGTAGGGTGTATTCCAATTCCCGCTGTAGCTGTTAATTTGAATCGGAAATCATAAAAATTGGTCAGTCATCTCATAAGATGTATAGCAATAACATTGTGAATTTTCAAGAGTCTATGTCAATTTTAAATGCCTGTACAAAAAAAGGCTGGAAACTTCTTGAATGCACCATATATATATATATATATATATATATATATATATATATATATATATATATATATATATATATAAAGTTTCTAGATTGATTGATAGATTGATTTAACTGCATCTCAACACTTCTAGATTTATTTTAAGCCTAGATTTTATGAATTTAGTTTGGTTTGGTTTCATAGCATATCAAACATTGTTATTTAATGCCCAATTCGGTTTATTCATGCGTATTAGGTATATATGATTTGTAAACATAATATAACAACGTTAAATGGTTCCAAGTATTGCTATGTATCAGTAACACCAGTCATTTCTTTACTCACAATTCCATGATCAAACAGTTCTGTTAAAAGAAATTCAGTTTTGCATAAGTTCAAAGTATTGCTATGTATCAGGAACAATTCAATTAAACATCAATCATTTGTTTATACACCGTTAAATTATCAAACAGTTTTATTTTAAATACTTCAATTTTGCGTAGGTAAAAGTTAAATGGTTCCAAGAATTGCTATCTATCGCTGATAATTCAATTCAACATCAGTTTTTTGTTTATTCACAGATGAAAGATCAAACAGTTCTATTTTTAACCATTCAATTTATCATAGATCAAAGCTAAATGGTGCCAAGTATTGATATGTATCACAAACAGTTCAATTGAATATCAATTACTTGTTCACACACAATTAAATAATCAAACCGTTCTATTTCTAACAATTCAGTATAGCATAAGTCAATTGTCCGCACACAATTTAATATCGAACAGTTCTATTTGACTCATAGAGAGGACCCTACCAGGTGATACCACTCCGGGTCCGAGAGAACCGGAGAGCGGTAACAGTTTAATACTCCGCATTCCCCAAAGATCCAGCATTACTTGATCGCTACTGACAGATTGTTTAATGTCATATACAGGACACTCGTTGTGGGGGTCTTACTCCTCTGCAGAGATGCAGTCGATGTATTTGACAGCTCCAGCCGATCGGGCTAAGAATTTATGGAATTGCATCCATTGTACGTTGATGTATATTTACAGTATAAAAGTTTCTAACGTTTCGTTTTGAAACACGGTTCAATCGAATATGAATAATCCTTAAACAGACTTAATTGACCCATAGATAGGACTCTAACAAGTACTAACACTAGTCCAAGTAAGAGTGGTCAAGGGAGTAATGGCAATTAAGTGACTCTTCACATTCTCAATATTTCCAGACCTGCAGCATCACCATCTGAATGGATCACTGATTAGAATCGAAGTCACTATTCAGTAATTATAACCCATTCCGTTAACCCTTAAACCAAAAACGAGACTACTTTCTTGTCTTCAAACAAGTAGTAGATTCAATTTGAACACATAAAATAGTGAAGTAATTTATTTTCAATGAATCAGATGACATTTCCTGCCAATGGCAGAATTTAGTTTTTAGTTTTAGTAAGTTAAAACCACAGGTAATTCTTTTAAATCGATTGACTGATTTTTACAACACATCAACTTATCATGGTTATTCTATGTCGACAGGTGATGGAATTGGGTTCGCTGTACCATCAAGTTTATATTTTTGTGTAGTTATTTTTGAAGAGTTTTTTTATGGGGTGGGGCACATGGTCTTATCAAATTCGAATAATTTTTAGACATATCTATTTCCCAAATAGCGGGACTACTAATCCGGATTAGTGAGGACTTAAAATCGATGCCAATGAAGAAATACTTCACATTCCCCAGAACTGCCAAACTAGAACTCTATCGTTAGTGCTATACCTACGACACGTAATTCTGTGGAGATTTTCATCTACATCACCACAAAGGATGGATTTGCAATTTCTCTACCACATCTATCTTGGCATTTATATAATTGGTTCTTGTGGCGTCGTTCAGAGCCGCCATTATGACAATTCACTTTCTGTTCTTAGATATCTTCTTCGTAATTATGTTCATGCTGTTTCATCTGCAATTCCTTCAAATTACCCCATGTTGTGCGTAGAGTTTCTTTCCTTCCTGTTTTTGAATTCGCATTTCCAAGCTCTTCTATTTTTTCCTTGGGTCTTTTTTAATCTTTTGGCAATTGCAATAAATTTTTCAAGGCTCTGGCTTCAGTCGTTTTCAAATTTCTTGATTGCAAAGACGATGCAATCTTCCATCATAACGATATTTTTTCGAAATCTTTTATGATGAATGAGAATCTCTTTGTGTCTGTTGTTGCTTCTATTATTTTTAGCAGAATTATTATTATTAATAATAATAATAATAATAATTTTAGTTGTAGATGTTGTAGTAGTAGCGTTTCTTTTTACGATCTTTTTATGCTTGTATTAACAAGTGGTTTTTACTGAAGTCTGAGTCATAGAAAAACGTCTCAGCTCCCAAGGGCTCTAAACAATTCTAGATGATCTTTAGTTTCTCCGGTCTCTCTTCCATGTCATTTAGGACACTCAGATAATTTTCTATTTTTTTGTTTGTTTGTTTGGTTGGTTGGTTTTTTTTTTTTTTGTTTTTTGTTTTTTTTTTTGTATTCCTTTATCTTCACCCTGTAATAAACTAGAACAACAGAATCACAAAGATGATAAATTCTCTTTTTCTTTGCGAATATCAAATTGAATTTTCCGCTAGTTTTTCAGAGACCCGTTCTATCTCATAATCCAAAAGAATCTTTATTATTATTTCACTCCAACTATGTTTCCTTGGATCTACAGGACTCTTCAAATTATTCTAGCCAATTGTAACAAAGCTATATCTGTATTGCCCCGTTTCTTCATCCGGTCTCTATTTCTTTCAATCTTCTTTCCAAGCCCCAGTAGGCACTAACAACAACTAGTACCACCGTTACTTTCATGTTCCACTGCCTCCCTCACGCAAGATCTAAGTATATATATATATACATATATCTTTACACTTTCTTTTATTTTTTCACTTTAATGTACACTGGATCGGAAAAATATAATAGTTTACAAGTCATTTTCTTGTTAATAAATACTTGGTCTAATCTTCTTGCTGTTTGTATCTCAAAGCATCAGAGAAAATATATAATTATTTTACTTCTTACCAGTTTTTTACACCAGTTTTAAAAGGTAGTATTTCATTGAAATCTGAGAGGGAGAAAGTTTCCTCATGTCCTCAGGACTCTTCTAAATATTCTAGCTGATCTGAACAATTCCATCGTCCAAATGGTCTCGATTCTATTTTTAATGTCTAATTGCTCTAATCTTTTTCCGAGCCTTTAGGAACCGTTTCTAGTGCATCGTCTACAATTGATACGACCATCACTTTCATATTCCACAGCTTTTTTTCCGGCTCTCTAGCAAGATCCAAGTATTTGTCTATCTTTTTGTTTTCTTTCATTTTCTCTTTGTGGTCGGCTGGAATTATGATTTTTTTTTACCCTTTGTGATTTTTAAACTCAAATGACGGTAAGCCTCTTCAGATATCCAGAGTTCATAGTTATTTTAGAAGAGATGTTGCCTGCATAGACTTTATTCTTCTTCTGGTCTCCTGTTTACCCAGTCTCTTTTCCAGGTTCTATGAATTTATTCCAAGAACAAGCTACTATTGATATTACTGTCACGTTCATGTTGCACAAATGGTTTAGCTTTCTGACTACATATAAGTATTTGTCGAGTTTTTCGCCTTTGTTTATTTTCACTCAGTGATCTAATGGAACTGCAAAATCAAGGAAATGATATGTTCTTTTCTTCTTTATTAAAACTCGGCCGGTTCTTCTGGCGCGGATCAGATGATCGTTTATCTGAAAATTCATGAAAATTTTATGTTTCATTTTCTATTACATGTCCTGGTTTGTGCATATACTCAACGGCGTAACTGCGATAACCGTTACACTAATTCTAATAAACCTACCATATTTACCAACCCCTCTGCTCGGGTAGGATGTGAGATAAAGTCAATTTTTAAGCGTAGTTTAACAAGTTTGAATTCAGAGTTTTCCTTCTCCTAGACTAGTTGCCTCACCAAGGCTGAAGAACCCAGTCTGCCCTATTATTTCCCCATAGCTGGGGGGAGAATAATTGAATTCATACCTTTCCCAAGGGTATTAATGCTATGTGAAATACAATCAGCCACGTCTAGGATTTTAACTCGTGTCGCCGTGTCCATTTCCTACGACGATAACCATTACACCACGGGCACCTCCTCGAATAAACCCGGGTTAATAACAACGTATACAACATCCCATTTCTCTCTTTCTCTTTCCCTTTTTTCCATTTTCCTAACATATTTCTCTATTTTCTTCATCTTTTCTCTTCTCTTCTCTTCTCTACATCATTTTCTTTTCCTTCGCTGATCTTCTTTTTTCACCGCTTGTTTCTCTTAACCTATATACCGGTATCCCTTCTCAACTCGCTCGTTACCTTGAACTTATAGTGAAGCAGGTGTGTGTTTTTAGATGTAAATATTTTCATTATTTTAAAACGAACGTTTAAGAACGATTAAAGTTCTTTAATAATGTAAATATTACTCAGTAAATATAATTATAGAAGTATTTTTCTTGTAATCCAATCTATTTAAAATTCAATACCCATATTCTGCCGAGGAGTTCTCGTAGCGTAATGGCTAACGAGCTGAACTTTGACATTATAGTATGTGAGTATGTAAGTTCACTTTCAGACAAATATCTTCAGAAAAGGGTTAAAACCCCATACCCAACCTCCAGCTATGGGTTAAATAGTATAACAGCGGTCCTTCTACAAACATGGCTTTGATATTAAATAATTCTCGAAGGTTGACGTGCCATTAAACAATGAAGCCAAGCTATGATGGCTGTGCATGTGTATAGCTGAAGATTTCATGATTAGTAATAGCAATAATTTGTTTTGTTATTTTCGGGCAGATAAAAACGTTACGCAAAATTGATTTCATTCATATACTCATCTCAGCCAAATATCTTCTCTGTGACTTGCAAGAAACACACTGAAACCTTAATAGGGTAGTTGTAAAAATGTCAATGTACAAAGGACTCAATTTCTTTACCTCTAGGCATAAAACAGACCTAGGTAGGTTGACATGCCGTTAAAATCAATCAAAAACTAATTAAAATGAGTCTATAAAAATGATTATAAGAATTCAGACAAAAATTATTAATTGTTTTTGTTATTTATTTCAATGAAAATATATGGCTGCCTCAATAAATATATTCATGTTATTTAAAATATATACTGATCTATATATTTTAAATAACAGTAATATATTTTTTCTGAAGTTAGTACATTCGTTTTTCCATATTACAGGGTTATTTTAACACTCTCTTTCAGTTAATATAATTGATATCCTTCCCAATGGATAGATATTTTCTCATAAGATTTTACAATAGCTCAGTAATTTCTCGTTTGCATCATCTCAACCATAACACGTAAATTCGGAGGAGGAAGTGAAAAATTTCTTCACAGAGTTAACATGATGGGGAAAATCAAATCATTTATAAGAATAGATGGAGCTTTTACAATCTCGTAAGTTGTTATTGTAAGACTACCAAGTGAGCTCTAAAGATTTATTTGCAACTGAAGAACAGCAAAGAATATGACGGCTGAAATATTCAATGATTTACCGGAACAATTATCTTGAGTTTCTGATCTCATAAGCATTTCGAACTTTGATGACAAGGGAACATTTGGCATAGTAATAGGGAAAGACTATATAAAAGTGGACATGGGAGATAAAAATCGATCATGTAAGCAGGAAAAGCTTACCTTAACTTCTACAAGAAAACGGATTCCATATAAAAGCCATGGGTGACCTTTCACGATAAAACTATCTCTTTCAAAAGATAATCCAATCATTTCTTCTTTAAAGCTCTCTCTCTCTCTCTCTCTCTCTCTCTCTCTCTGTTCTATATCTTTCTATATCCCAATGTCTCTTCTTGTGATCTTTCTCTTTCAGTTTTCCTTCTTTTTTTCCAAATTACTTTTTCCTGTCTATTGTATTTCGGTAATTCTTTCAATTTATTTCACTCTTTATTTACTTTCATTCCCAGCAGTTTTTTTTTTCCTTTCTTTCTCAAAAGTTTTATCTACCTACATCTCTACAAAACGTCTATTTTATCTTTTAGTGTCTTGTTCTCCACATAATCCGTTTTTTTTTTTGTTTTTTGTTTTTGCTTTTTTTTCCCAAGTTTCAGTGGTTTTTGTACCTCCTTGTATTTGTAGTTATACCTTATATGCAATATATTTTCAAATGTCTTCACATATTTATGATTATATGCAAATAACTGCAGACGTGTTATATCAAAATAAACCCCAACACATTATATATATATATATATATATATATATATATATATATATATATATATATATATATATATATATATATTAAATGGATAGTTCCACAAGTAGAATTTTTTTTCTATTTATTTTTCTGAGCGTGTTTACAGTGTTTACACTTTCATCAGGAATATTATAATTCTTAATGGTGGTGTTGTCTTTGTTTTATATAGTGGTGACTATTTTGATAAGTTTGTTGCTCTTTTTAATTGCATGACCTTTCTCTGAGAATTATCAATTCGCATAAATGCGTTAATTGTCTGTGACAATTTTTTGACTCTTCAGGTGTTGTTTTTTCTCTTTCGCTCTTTCTCTCTTTTTCATCTTTCTTTTTACAAGGGTTTATTCTGTGTGTCTGTTTGTCTGCGCAAGGGCTCGAGTCGATATATGTGTATAAATACTTTCGATTTTTTCTAACCTCTAAATAATGTATGATACCTGATTTGCCATAGAGTTTATTTATTTTCCTCCCTGGACCATTGATTGCATGTGAGTGCGTGTGTGTGAATGTGTGCGTGTGTATGTATAGTGTGCCATAAAATTCAACTGACTGCCACTTTTGTTCCTCTGTTGGTTGGTTAGTTGGTTGGTTGGTTGGGTTATATGGCATATCAACCTTTGTATATTATTTAACGCCAAATCCATTTTTATGCAAATAGTCAGCACTATTTCAAACAATTCAGTTTAGTATGAGTACCCAGTTTAAAAGTCAAAACAGATCTAATTCAGCTAATTCAGTTTAGTATAAGTACAAATTATATTAAACAATTCAGTTTTGTGTAAGTACAGTTTCAATGTCAAAAGCAGTTACATTTCAAACGATTCTTTTTAGCATAACTAGGCTATTTAAATGTAAGTACAATCTAATTATGAAAAACATTTCTATCTAAGCTGTTCAGTTGAGTTATACAGTTCTAATTCAAACAATTCAGTTTTGCTCAAGTATGCAGTTAGTTCTATTTAACCCATAGATAGGGCCCTATCAGGTGCTACCACTCCAGGCTAGAGTGGACCTGGGAGCAATGGCAATGTAGGGGCGCTCTGCATTCCCCAAAGCTCCAGCATCACTGGAACCTCACCATCAGATTGTTTAGTGTCATATCCAGGACTCTCATTTGGGGGGTCTTACCCCTCTGCAGAGAAGCAGTCGATGTATTCTACAGCCCCAGCCGGCTGGGCATTAGTTCCTCTGTATGGGTGTATGTGTGTGTGCGTGTGTGCGTGTACGATTACGTGTATAGTTAAATTCTGTTTAATATGGGTTGAATATTTTCGAGAAGCGTTTTCTTTTATTTGGAGTAATGTGTAATTATATACATATATATATATGTATATATATATAAGTAAAGTTGGCGACCGTTGTCTAGGGCGACCCGAAGGCTCCCTTTTCGATAGATACTACATCAAGGTGTAGGGGAGGGCGCTACTCCTTTCCCTGGACTGCTCCACTTTACCCTTGATCAATACCTTTTAATGCTGATTGTTGAGCAAGGAGGCATCAAGTACCATTTTTTGAGTCTTGGTATGACTCGACCAAGGAATGAACCCTGATCTCCTGGACCATTGGCGAACACTCTAACCATTATGCCAATGTCTGGTTATATATATATATATATATATATATATATATATATATATATATATATATATTTGGAGTAATGTGTAATTATATACATATATAAGTAAAGTTGGCGACCCGAACGCTCCTTTTTTGATAGATACTACATCAAGGTGTAGGGGAGGGCGTTACTCCTTTCCTTGGACTGCTCCAATTTACCCTTAATCAATACCTTATATATATATATATATATATATATATATATATATATATATATATATATATATATATTCTCAAACACACTCACACTCTTTTACATAATATAAATTATGAATAACCAGGTATAAAATGTTGACGCTCAAAACGTAAGATGATTCAGTATCTAATAAGTAAAAAAGTGCGAACTACAAAGAAAAGCAAGCAATCACCTTTTTTTTTTTTCTTTCTTTTTGGTAACTTGAGTTTGGCGCCGAAAACAATCTTCAAACACTTTTCAAGTGAATATAACAGTCTTACGAATGCCTTTGTCCTTAAATGTAAGTTATGATAACATTGGTATACATTTCTTAGAATTATATATAAGCTAAAGAAATTTGGCCGACCGTAGTCGAAGGCAAACCGAAGGCACCCTTTAGAATATCTACAACACCGAGGTGTAGGGAAGAGTGCTACTCCTTTCCTAAGATTGCGCCACTTTACCCTTGATTCTTACTTTATAATGCTGGGAGTTTAACAAGGAAGGTATCAAGTACCTTTTTTTACGTCTTTGGTATGACTTGACATGGTGATTGAACCCCGGTCACCCGGACCATTGGCGAATACTCTACCTACAATGAATGATTTTTGTTTAAAAAAAAAACAACATCGAAACTAAAACAATATTTATCAAGACAGAAATAAACAATGAATGAAACATTAAATCTCTTCAAACAAGTGCCCTTGGCATTCAAAACATTTATTCCCATTAATTTTCCATTTGTCGAAACATTTCTAAAACTCTTCTCTTGATTCAGTATGAATTAGTTACTACTTATTTCTTTTCATAACCTCAACGTCTTAGAATCTTCAGCTTGTAATGAATTTTCAGTTTAAGAAACCAGAAAAAGTCATACAAAGTTATATCTGATGGTTAATGAAGGTCTTGCACTTTCACAGCCTTTTATTTTTCCTTTTTCTTTCTTTTTTTTTTTTTTTTTTTTTTTTTTTTTTTGCAAAACAAAACTGCTGCTGATAATATATCGTGATTATTAATCAAAAAGTATTGAGAATTTGTTCTGATCAGTCCAGACACCTGTCCAAGCTTTTAAACATCATTACTTTATTAAATAACTTGCTCTCCAGTTCCTTGAAATTTTCAATTTTTAAATAGAGTTAAGATTCAATTTTGGTACTTTTTTAATCACACCTTGTATTTGTATTTATAGTGTATGATTTTTATATTTTGGGAGTTCAAAAAATAATATTCAATTCAATTTTCTAAATTTCATCCTTCCTAAGACTTATTGTATATTGAATGTCAGTTTTAACTTGATACGTTACATATCAGATACGAGAGAAGGAGTCTCCGTGGTATTGTGGGTAACGTGCTGGACTGCGACTTTTTCGTGAACAAGTTGGAATTCTAGTTGCGCTATTACGTTCATTTTCGGACTGAATACTCTTGGGAAGTGGAAGAACTCGCCTATCCCTCAAGCTATGGCCTAAATAGTACTGTAGCGGATAAAGAAGTAGATGAAGGAATAAGTATCCGATTTACAAATTATTCAATCTTTTTTTCTTGAAAGTAAATGAAAGGTTTGTTAAAAAATCAAAAGCAAAATCTCATTTCTTGTAACCAAAAATAGTAGTGAGAGCGTTGATATTTTAATAGATATAGCCAAGATTCGTGTAATGAAGTACGGCAGTAGATTTTACCTTAAGATAATGGGACATATTTTGTGTGTATGTAAAAATCAGTGAATACTTTTAACGCAAATAGAAATGTAAAACAAACATTCGTTCAATTTTTGAAAAATTAAACGAGTTGAATTAAATGTATTCAGGAAAAATTACAATATTGATCTATACTCGAAAGAAATTAATCGAAAGGATGTTGGTAGGCAGGAAATTGGATTTTAAAATGTTGATGATTGATCTATGAATCTAAATGGCTAAATAATTGTCTTCTTAATACTCTTGGCGGGAAAAGATTTCAAAACTTTTTGATTTTGAATCCTTCAAATTTTTCGCGGCAAGTCAAATATCATCGTCTGTATAGTGTCTCAAAATTTAAAATCTAGCGGAAAGGAATCGATTGATTAATGAATGCAAAAATACAGATGCAAAATTTACAGCTTCTTTTTTATACAATGATTAACCCCTTTTTTTAGAATGGAAATCAGTTGATCTTCTATAGTAATGCTACAGTTCTTCTACAAAGGTAAATGTTTATATATACCATTAAAAGAAAGAAACTAAACCACGTAAGAAAATTCCATCAGTAATATTATGGTAATTTTGAAAAGATGGTCCGATTATTTACAAATGAATAGACAGTTCTTTCAATAATAAGCGTATTTGTGCCTTCCGGCCACGATCAAAGAGTCGCTCCCCGATCCTTTCCCTGAACTTACTGAAATACTATCCGCTCTGACAAACTTGATATTTCCAATTTCAATTGAAGCATTCATTTAGTTGACCGGTTTATCCAATCGGCTGGAGATTAGCGTAGCAGATATTTTGCTCAACATCTGGTCAATGATTTGACGAAAGACTGAATTAACTTAATTCTTTTACAAATATTTTTGCTTCAACGGGACATTAGCCGCAATTAAAGGAATCGTTGAGCGGGGTGATATAAATGCTCTATTCTTTACTTATATACTACTAACATATTCTATGTTATAGAGGGAGGGATTCCAATTGTGTTGTGGCTAAAGTGCTGGATTGCGAAATCTTAGTATACGAGCTCGAACATCAGTCACTTTATTCCGTTCACTTTCAGACGAATACTTATGGGAAAGGCAAGAACTCTCTTATCACCTGAGTTATTGGGTAGATAGTGTCCCTATTGTTTTTCTACAATGATAGCTTTGGTATTAAATAAAATATGGAGGATGATATGCTGTTAAAATCAAAGAAAGTATACCAGTTGTAAAACATATCAACGTTTCTTCTCACTCAAAGTTATGTCGGATTTGATTTCTTTGTCAACCTTCGTGAATTATTGAATACCAAAATCAAACCTGGCAAACAAATTGTTTTAAAACATATTTCTTAAATCAAGAATGTGCTCAAGTAATGACCAGTTATTATTGTCATCAAACTGTGCTGATAATATCCCACCTCTGTCTGTCTGTCTGTCCGTCTGTCTGTCTCTCTCCATCCACCTCTATAGTCGCCATAGTTCTTGGTAGGTCCTCTAGACCGCATCCAGTGTCTGCACTGAGCTGATATATGTAAGTCCAAACTAATCGGCCAATATTCGCATATCTATGTGTAGAAGTCCAGAAAAAACGTCCCTAATAGATTTGTCCTCACTTCTCCAACTCTTCCTAACTTGTCTTGCTCGTCTTAACTGGATGATTTGTGAGATGACAACTAAGTAGCAATACAGCGGTCTACTTATTTAAAAGGCTTGCCACTTAAAGTGAAGATGTCTCGTTTTGTTTTTTTTAACATATAAACTCTTATTTGATTTCACAAAGAAGTCAATATTTCCTTCTGCTTGCTCCAGGCTATAAAGCAGGGAATCGGTTTGGGCTGATGTATTTACGAGAAGCACTAGATCTTCTGTGTTGTCAGCGTCTGTCGTTGTTTCGGTGGAATAGTGTCTTTTTAATATGAAGCCATTTTATTTCATTAGATGTGTTTATGTTTATAGGTCTTCCTGTAAAAAATATAACGGACATATACATGGTGCATGCGATAAGTTTCCAGACTTTTTTGTATGGGCATTTAAAATTGTCGTAGACTCTTAAAAATTCACTATGTTATTGCTATACATCTTATGAGATGATTGAGCAATTTTTATAATTCCAGGTTAAAATGAACAGCTACAGCAGCAATTGGAATGCACCCTACTAAAGCCTGATTGTCACAGCTGGTGAATTTCAAAAATGCAATCTGAACGTGAGGACACTTTAGAAGAACGATATACAATAAAATTCTGTTTTAAAGTTGGGAAAATTCTGATCAAATAAAACGGGAGTGGTTTTCAGTTGGTAACGGGTTTATATGGAGGTCACCCCTCTCTTTTTTCTTGGCGTGCGTTTACCTTAGTCTTGCTTTACCCCCTCTTGATCTTTGATAATTGATATGCTTTTGTCAGATACCAAACTAAGTACTACACACTACTCAAAAATAATTACCTGTAAATTTCAAACCACACAACCATACACGCAAAGAATCTCAAAACACACATACACACACACACACACACACACACAAGAAAAATAAACCGTAAGTGAAATCCGAAACCACTCCAAAACACACACCCACACCCTCCTACACACACATACACACACAAGGACAAAAACATATCAAATATTAACGGCCAATTACGGATAAAGCAGACTAATGTAAATACATTCTAAGGAAAAGAGAGGATTGGCATCTATATAATCCTATTACCAACGAAAAACCATTCAAACTACAAACACGTGTGAGTTCAAGTCTCATTGAGTACCTCATTATCAAGGCCTTGAGCTATATATGTTAAATATGTTAAAGCAACAAGCTGAAATCATACACGAATGTAAGAACGAAATATATCCTATATTAATACAAATATCTTCGTGGATCTACTCATTTTTTAATATTTCTATTTCTCTTTGGACCTTCAACAATATATATATATATATATATATATATATATACATGATTTTTAAGTGAATAGTTAGTACGTAATTTTTTTTTAAATAAGTTAGGGATATACAGTTAAGTATTGCAATTGTTTGGACAGTTAAATAATTTCAAATATTGCCATCAAATAGTAATAATTCTGTTTAATATAAATCATTTGTTGGCACACAGTGGTTTCAAGTATTGTTCAGACAAATAGTTTTATTTGCACACAATTAAATAGTTTCAAGTATTGCTATATAACACTTACAATCCAATTTAACTGCAGCCATTTTTTGCACACAGTTTAATGGTTAGACATTTCTAAGTTAAACATTTCCAATTGATAAGACCCTAACAATTGCTGCCACTCCAAGTCAGCGTGGACCTGGGAGTAATGTCAATGAATGGGTACTACGCATTCCAATAAGACCCAGAACTATAACCTCCCCATCAGATAGTTTAATGTCAAAGATAGGACACTCGTTCTGGAGATCTTACCCATTTGCAGAGATGCAGTCGGTGTATTCTATTGGTGAATAAGATGCCTGACGAAAACTTTTCATACAACGCACTTGATTGATTCAATCGTCAAACAGAAAATTAACATGGACAACATTTAAAAGACATTGTTTTTCAAATCTGTTCAAGACAAGTTCATATGAACGTGAACTATATTTACCGCTATAACAAAGACAATATAGCCGTCAGTTTAATTTTTTGGAACGATAATGAAATCGTATTTGAACTCTAATTGACATGAGACACAGGTTACCACCACTTGAATAAATTCAACATCTCTAAAAGAAGGCCAGATGTTACACGACCGTAAATAAAAAAGAACGAAGAAATTAGCCAATTAAAACCAATAATAATAATAACCAACTAAGTAAAAATGAAAATAGATGGGGCACAATAAAATAGCCAGTGTAAGTTATGTAGTGATAAAGACGAATAGATTAATCTCATAAGTGAATGAAACAAACTAGCACAAACTGAAATAAGACTAAGGATGACTGGGTGGGAAAGGTGACCAACGAGGAATCGTGTAAGAAATTAAAAATTGACCGTACAACCAAATGGTATATGGACAACCTAGAATCTGTCCTGGAGAATGAGAAGCAGAAAATTCACTGGGATATTGGGATACAAATACTTCACCTTGTTATATAATTAAGGAATGATATTTTTATTTTAATCATTTTTCATTAATTATATTTTATCATTCAGTTTGGTCGAGCTTTGAACTATTCGGGTTAAGAGTTCAGGTGTGAAGTCAGTTGGTGCAGTTTACGCTCGTGCGCAAAGGGGATGACAATCACCATTGTCATAAGAAACCCCACACAAGAAATGGGGCTGGATTGTGGATGATGTCATGCCCAGAAGAGATGGGCTGAGAATTTTGAAGATTTTGAAAAAAGATTCAGTTGAGTTCCGACCATGGTGTTGATAAGTTGGGGTCCGACCATGGTGTTGAGAAGTGGAGGTCCGACCATGGTGTTGAGGGTTGAGTTCCGACCATGGTGTTGAGAAGTCGGGGTCCGACCATGGTGTTGAGGGTTGAGTTCCGACCATGGTGTTGAGAAGTTGGGGTCCGACCATGGTGTTGAGGGTTGAGTTCCGACCATGGTGTTGAGAAGTTGGGGTCCGACCATGGTGTTGAGGGTTGAGTTCCGACCATGGTGTTGAGAAGTTGGGGTCCGACCATGGTGTTGAGGGTTGAGTTCCGACCATGGTGTTGAGAAGTCGGGGTCCGACCATGGTGTTGAGGGTTGAGTTCCGACCATGGTGTTGAGAAGTTGGGGTCCGACCATGGTGTTGAGGGTTGAGTTCCGACCATGGTGTTGAGAAGTTGGGTTCCGACCATGGTGTTGAGAAGTTGGGGTCCGACCATGGTGTTGAGGGTTGAGTTCCGACCATGGTGTTGAGAAGTCGGGGTCCGACCATGGTGTTGAGGGTTGAGTTCCGACCATGGTGTTGAGAAGTTGGGGTCCGACCATGGTGTTGAGGGTTGAGTTCCGACCATGGTGTTGAGAAGTTGGGGTCCGACCATGGTGTTGAGGGTTGAGTTCCGACCATGGTGTTGAGAAGTTGGGGTCCGACCATGGTGTTGAGAAGTTGGGGTCCGACCATGGTGTTGAGAAGTTGGGGTCCGACCATGGTGTTGAGGGTTGAGTTCCGACCATGGTGTTGAGAAGTTGGGGTCCGACCATGGTATTGAGAAGTTGGGGTCCGACCATGGTGTTGAGGGTTGAGTTCCGACCATGGTGTTGAGAAGTTGGGTCCGACCATGGTGTTGAGAAATTGAGATTGGACCACGAGATGTGCCAAACGTTGTGGGTGTTGTTAGCATAGTTTGATTACAAAAGACTTTTAAGAATTGTTTCTCTCTCCTCGAGTCGAAGAACTGAAGTCAGAAATTAATAAACGGTTCGTACCCGAACAAAAGTGTAGCCTGTATGTTGCATATGTATTTGCCTGTTTTTCGCTTATATGTGTTTTTGCATATGTATATGTATTGTTGTGATTGATGATGATTATGGCTGTACAACAACCTTATCCAGGCCAGAAGACAGGCCACATGATAATTAATAAAAAGAAAAAGAAATAATCTGCCTCATAGTGGACTTGGGCATCGTGGCGGACCACAAAGTGAAAATCAAAGAACAATCCCTAAACCCTTGATAAGGAAACTGAAAAAGTTGAAAATGAGAGGAAGAACCGACACCATTCAAACAACAGCATTATTAAGAGCGACGAGAATATTGAAAAGAGTCCGGGAAACCTGTGTCACTCCAACTCCAGTGAAAGATCCATCAGCAAACGCCCGTAGGAAAAACTGGTAAGTAATAAACTCCTATGGGACTTTAACATACAAACGGATCACCTAATCCCAGCCAGAAGACCATACCTTATAATAATCAACAAAAAAAAGAGAATTTGCAAAATTGTCGACTTTGCTGTCCCGGCGGACCACAGGATAAATCTGAAGGAAGGTGAAAAGAAGGATAAGTACCTCGACCTTGCTAGAGAATTGAAAAAGCTGTGAAACATGAAAGTGACGATTTTACCAGTTGTGATTGGCGCATTTGGCACAATAACTAAAGGATTATTAAAAGGCCTGGAGGACATGGAAGTTGGCAGACGGGTAGAGACTTTCTTAATGACAGCATTACTGAGAACGGCCAGAATCCTGAGACGAGTCGTGGAGACTTGAGGAGACTTGCTGTCACTCAAACTCCAGTGAAAAACCATCAGCTAACACTGATGTGAAAAACTTGAAAGGAGAAAATAATAATAATAATAATAATAATAATAATAATAATAATAATAATAAACTTGATGGGAAATTGGACTGGAAACGCAGATTAGAAATCCACAAAAATTAGTACAATTGATTAAACAAAAAAAATACTAGAACATAAAAGGGACGAAAAGAAAAAAAAGTAATACAAGAAAAAATAACAATACAACTTGAGGAAATAAACCAAAAAGTATTGGCGAAAGAAGGAAGATTAAAAAGATATGGACAAAGGGTAAAACAATACAGATAAAACAAGACATTCCAAAATAACGAAAGAAAATTCTTCGAGGTTTGGGGATATGGCACAAAAACATACCACTAATCGAATGCAAAAGAAGCTGAATAATTCTGGAATAAAATATGGCAACCAAAAGAACATAACAAAAAGCGGAATGGATAAGCAACATGGCAAAAGAGTTAGAAGGATCGAATGCAGAAATACACAAATACTTACTTAGAACAACAGTAAAAAATATCAAATTGGAAACCGCCTGGGCCTGATGGAATACATGGATTCTGGCTAAAGAGACTCACCACCATTCATTGAATTGAACAGTTACCTACAAGAAGCATACGTACCCGAATGGATGACCAAAGGAAATACCACAATGATCAAAAAAAGTGCCCCTCAAAGAAACCGCCCCGAACAACTACAGACGCATAACTTGCTTACCTATGATGTCGAAAATACTAATGGCACAAATAAGGGAAGTGATTTATTGCTTGCTAACTAGCCGCAGATTGTTCACTAAGAAACAGAAAGGATGCCACAAAAATCTAGAGGCAATGGAGAGCTACTCTACATTGATCAAAATCCTCAACAAGAACAAGATGGGGAGGAAAAATCTAGCTATGGCCTGGATTGACTACAAAAACGAATATGGTATGGTCCAGCAAAGCTGGATAATGAACTGCTTCAAAATGTACAAAATATCTGATTGTCATAAACTTTGTCGAGAAAAACATGAAAATACGGAGATTGGAATTGACAGTAGGAGGGAAAGCTTAACGGAAGTGAAGATCCAAAGAGGTATATTCCAAGGAAATGCACCTTCACCATTACCATTTATAATTGCGATAATGCCACTCAACCTCATACTCAGAAAATGCAAACCCGGATAGAAACGAAGTAAATCGCTGGAAAACATTAATCACCCAATGTATATGGACGACATTAAACTCTTTACAAAAATGAAAAAGAATTGAAAACACTAATGCATGCAGTGGGAATATACAGTCAGGGCGTAGGGGTGGAATTTGGCATAGAAAAATGTTCTATACTAATAATAAAAAACGCCAAACGATACCTGACGGACAGAATGGAACTACCGAATCAAGACAAAATTAGAATGCTCGGAAAAAAGGAAACCTATAAATACTTGGGAATATCGGAAGCTGACACCATCAAAGAGGTGAAGATGAAAGAAAAAATCAAGAAAGAGTATATCAGGAGAACAAGAAAGCTACTCAAAACAAAACTATGTAGCAGAAACTTTATCCAAGGAATAAATACATGGGCTTTCCCCTTATAAGATATAGGGGACCATTCTTGCAGTGAACCAGAGAAGAACTTAAAGAAATGGACGAGAGAAAAAGAAAACTAATGACCATGCACAAAGCCTTGCACGCCAGAGATGACGTTGACTGACGAGATGTGTCAAGAAAAGAAGGTGGAAGAGAACTTACTAGCATTATAGACAGCGTTGATGCATCAATACAACGATTTGAAGATTACACAGAAAACCATGAAGGAGGACTGATACAGCCACCAGAAACACGAAGACCAATAGAAATAACCAGAAACACGAAGACCAACAGAAATAACCAGAAAACAAAAAAGGAAGAAAAAAAACTCTATGGACGTTATAAGTGACTAATAAACAACATCTTACGCAAGAAAACGTGAACGTGTTTAAGAAAAGGAATCCTGAGAATTGTGCAAGAAATTTCAATGTGACCATCCGAACAAATGGAATATGTACAACCCAGCATCTGTCCTGGAGAATGAGACACACAAACTTTTATGGGACTTTGACATAGAAACGGATCACCTAACCTCAGCCAGACAACCAAACCTTATAATAATCAACAAAAACAGAGAACTTGCAAAATTGTGAACTTTGCTGTCCCGGCTGACCACAGAGTAAATTTCAAACAATGCGAAAAGAAGGATAAGTATCTGGACCCTGCTAGGAAATCGAAAAAAATTGTGGACATATGAAAATGACATTTATACTAATTATACTTGGTGCTCTTGGTATAGTCACAGAAAGATTAATAAAGCGACTCGAAGACTTGGAAATAACATGACGGGTGAAGACCTTCCAAACATCTACATAATTGAGATCGGTCAGAATACTGAGAAGAGTCCTGGATACTTGAGGAGACTTGAAGTCACTCAAACTTCAAAGATCATCAGCTAACGCTGTTGTGAAAAACTCTCAAGGATTAAATGATAATAATTATAAATATAATAATGATAATAATACAAAAGAGAAATGTTTGTGGTTAATTCTAGCTTTTTACTATTTTTTTCAATTTGTTCCTGGCATCATTTTTCTCTCCATAAAATTATCGCTAATTAGCTTATGCCGGAAGAAAAATAGAAAATTTAATTATCATATTGAATCAAGCTGTGAACATCCATTTAAAGGGTCATAAATGAAAATTGCAATGTAAAATATGGGCTAAAAATTGTAATTTGATGATTCAGCAATCTAATTAAAGATTTTTTTTATCATGCTATTCCGTTTAACCTGTATGCTGTCAATGTCAATCAAGACTCAAGTTATTTTCAGAAGTCAGAAAATAAATAATTCGAAACAATAAAACAGCTCAATAGAACCTGAGACTGAAACATGGTTTGGTCGTAAGGGCACCACCCAAGTTGAATGTCTGCCTGGACCCATCGCTCTTGAAGTCTACAATTGGTTTTGATATTCAATGTTTTCTTTTCCTAGACTGGTTGCAATAACAAGATTAGAAAGTCTATTCTGCCTTACTATTTACCCATAGCCGGAGATAAAATAGTTGGATTGAAACCGTTCACAATGATAATAGCGATATGGGAAATGCAAAAGAAAATTTGATGCTTAATGTTTATTGGTAGACATACAAAATGTAAACCGCCTTGTCAGTGGGGCTTAGAATACGGTAGGCCCTTTGCAGAAGGGTAAGACCCTTACCTTCCACACAATAAACTTTGTCCGGGGTATGACATTGTACTGGTTCTGATTGTGAGGTTTCAGTTATGGAATTCTGTCGAGTATGGAATACTGCTTCGTTGCTATTTCTCGAAGTCCATTCTGACTCGGACTGGCATTACCAGTTAGATTTGGTTTAGTTTATGAGCATTGAACGTTATTTAATGCCGAATTCGGATTTTACATAAATATAAAGATATATGGTTTGTAAACACATTTTTAGATACGCACAATTGAAGGATCAAACAGTCTTATTACTAATAATTCCATTTAGCTTCAGTCAACAAAATGGCTTAAAACTAAAAAAAAAGACAATATCCCGCAGAAACTATAACAGACGCAGACTACGTAGATGACTTAGAGCTTCTTAAAAATACACCTACCCAAGTTGATTCCTCGCTGTATTGTCTGGAGCAGACAGCAGGAGGCATTGGCCTCTACGTGAACGCAAATAAAACGGAGTACATTTGTTTTAATCAGGAAAGGGCCATCTCAACACTAAGTTGTGGTTCTCCAAAATTAGTTGACAAGTTCACGTACCTCGGCACCAGCATCTCATCCACTGAAACTGATGCCAATGCGTTCCTAGTGAAGACGTGGACTGCTCTCGATAGGCTAACAATATGGAAGTCTGATCTATCCGATAAAATAAAAATGGATTACTTCCAAGCAGCGGTTGAGTTAGTACTCCTATACGGATATTCCACATGGACGCTGACAAAACGTATAAAGAAAAAGCTAATGGAGAAATGCACAAGAATTCCACAAATTATATTGAGCAAACACTGGAAGCAGCACCCCACGAAACAACAGCCGTATGGTCACTTACCTCCCATCTCTAAAACAATCCAAGTAAGACGTAGAAAATATGAGGGACAATGCAGAAGAAGAAAGGGTGAACTCATAAGAGATATTCTCCTATAGATCCCTTCGCATCGATTGACCTGTGTTGGCTGACCAGCAAGAACTTGCCAAAAACAGTTCTTTGCGGACACAGGGAAAGACTGGCCGGGATCGATAGATGATAGGGAAGGATGGAAAGAGATAATCAGGGAAATCTGAGCAAGTAACAGGACGAGATGATGATGTATTACTTTTATAATACCTAATATCATTTTTATTATATCATAAAATATTTTTCTCTTACCATAATATTGTTTTTTTATACCCTGGTATATTTTTATAATCTTATTATCCCATATGAACACGATAACTACAGCATTGATTAAAAGCATTTGCCAAAATATTCAGCAAGGTTTTTTTTATTGTTAATATTTGGTGAGTTAAAATCGGTCTGTTTTGTAGGCAACTGAATAGACATGAACTCGAATATGAATTTTCGTCAAAGAAATACAAAACCAAAATCTCATAAAACATAATTATTCGTGCTATTTATTTAATCAGCACGATCGTTTCCTGAAAATTGACAGGAAGTTTAGCAAAAATTATTTGAAATAGTAAAAGAAAAAATTAAAACCACAAAAATAATTGATATTTTAAATTATATTTTATCATAGTTATACACATTTGAATTTTTTAAAAATGATTAAAAATCAATATGCAAAGCGGCTTATTTCGTCTGTGGAAATTTTGTAACTTTTTATCTTAAGAGCCCGATCATCTACAATGAAGTAATAAATAAAAAAAATTATAAAGATAAAATGTAAAATACGATGTTTAAAGGAATTAGATATCAGGTTAAAGATACCTGCGAAAATATAAACGATAATATATATTAAGCAATATATACTACACATTTGTAATAGTAATATTTTACCATTAGGAGAAAGTAGTATTTAAGACGTTAGATCAAAGCGCTATAAGGTGGAAAAGGAATAATAAGTGACAAGTAAAACCTGACACAAACCAAAAGAACAAACCTTGGTATGTCAAATTTATCGTATATATATATCCTTTCGGACTGAGCTTTGAATAAAGAAAATATAGAAAAAGAAAAATCAATATCTATCTTTTTAGTCGAAAGATAACAGCGGACATGTTTTTCTGTTATATAATGACTGTTGACATGGAATTTTGGTTTGCTCTTGGTGACCCCGTGTGCTTTGGCAAGCTGTCATGTTGTGATTCGTAAACAGGGGGGATGGCAGTGCGTCGGGATAGGCCGGTCGAGCAGGTGTGTAATTGGAAGTAGACCACGTGATATGAGAACCACGCGGTCAGATTTAAACAGAGTTCAGTCAGAATCGAGAATCGAGCAAGGGATACGCAGCTGATTAAAGGCGTTTGGTCGTCTCCGACGATACGGCTTGCAAGGAGATGCAAACTTTGGCACCCCTGGGCTCAAAGAAGAAGATACGGGACAAGAAGAAGTCACCTCTCTAATTATGTGTCTCTCCGTCTATCTCTCAAACTTACAACAAACTGTGTGCCCCTTTCGATAATAAAATGAGAGAGATATATTTTTACAAAGAAGTGTGTTTCGTTTCGTTCATTGAAGTTCGTTCATTATCTTTGATTATGATCTTGGTTGGATCTATGAGAAGTATACAACATTTCAACATTTTGTGAGGAGAAAATGTCTATCAGAATATGTGACGATATTTGGAAGATTTTTTATTGAGGTTATATGTGCAGCAAGCCCTTTGCAAAGCGGCCAAGTGTATGAGTGTAGTGAATCTGTCACGAGGAAACCAAACCGCCCACAATGTATGGTGTTCAATAATAATAATAATAACATAAATACACTTTTGCTTTTTATTTGACTAATTTTAAACTGAAGTTCTGCCAATTTCGAAATTGCATACGAAGCATTTTCATTATTCAGTAAATAGAAATTCCATTTTTATAGACACTCGAAAGCCTTTCACTTTCGAGTAGCGTCGTGCAATAAATGGAATTTGCTATTATATTATGAGACTCACTCGAAAGAATTTATTTCAATTTAGAATGTAAACTAAAAAATGAGATGATCACTTTGCCGCTTCGAAATCTGTATCACAGTCCTCAACGTGTTCCGGCTCATTGGTCTCGTGGGTAGAGTGTTCGCCAATTGCCCGGTAGATCAGGGTTCACTCACAGGTCGAGTCATACTTAAAAAATGGTCCTTGGTACTTCCTATCTTAACACTCAACATTATAAGGTAAGGATCAAGGTAAAGTGGAGCAATCCAGGGAAAGGAGTAGCCCCCTCCCCTACACCTTGGTGTAGTAGCTATTGAAAAGGGAGCCTTCGGGTGACCCTCGATTACGGGCACAAACTTTACTTACTTCATATATATATATATATATATATATATGCAAATTTCATTAAACATAATAGACATTTTATGTCTACATATTTTCTTCTGGATCCGTTCGAATTCCCGTATTACTTTTATCGTATTCGGGGGGAATTGATTTAGGTATTGTCCATAGTTGTATGTATCCCTAGTACTTTCTGCCCTAAACAGCATTGCAATTATATATATATATAATACGTTGCTATTTTTTCTATAAATTTCAAACTTATGTCAAAATTCTGTCAATTTCGAATTTATATACAAAGTTTTTTTACAACAGAGTAGCAAGATTATTTAATTACAGAGTAATTCGTTTTAAATGCTAACTCGAAAGCTCTTCACTTTGAGCTGCATCATTTAATGACCTGTATTCCTCAAGCAACGGAATTTCGCATTATTCTGAAGAAAGACTCATAGATTTAAATAAGGAATAAAAACCCAAAGACGAAACGATTACCTTTCCGTCCGGAAATCTTTTGTGTTGCAAAAATTACTTTAGTCTAATCGACTCCAACATTTAAACAGGGATTTCGTCTTCAGAAGTCATTGCCAAATATTTGATGTCATCAATTGGACTAGTTGGCCAATCAAGACTAAAGAACTCAGCCTACCCTACTATTTACTAATAGTTGAAGGGATAACAGATGAATCCAGTCGTTTGCTGAAGGGCATTAGCGAGAAGTGAAACGCTAACAACTTTTTTCAGGATTCGGATTCTGGTCACCGACTCATTTTCCAACGAACATAACCGTTACACTGACAACCCCACCTAATTGTGAGTAACAAAGCCTTCAAAAAGAATATCCGCTAACTTTTGTTATCAACACTTTTAGTGTATGAATCACTCGTTACGTCATGAATGTGTTCATGAAGGAAACAGATGCCGTGGTCGAGTAAAACAACTTAAGATATTCTAAACGCAGCCTGATGATGGTTATCATCAAGGCATGCCAACAGTACACACTTCCTTACTTTTTCTCGCCATCCATCCCTATCAGTCATCAAGGTATGCCAACAGCACACACTTCCTTACTCTTACTCGCCATCCGTCCCTATCAGTCATCAAGGCATACCAACGGTACACACTTCCTTACTCTTTCTCGACATCCACCCCTATCAGTCATCAAGGTATGCCAACAGTACACACTTCCTTACTCTTTCTCGACATCCACCCCTATCAGTCATCAAGGCATGCCAACAGTACACACTTCCTTACTCTTTCTCGCCATCCGTCCCTATCAGTCATCAAGGCATCCCAACAGCACACACTTCCTTACTCTTTCTCGCTATCCGTCCCTATCAGTCATCAAGGCATCCCAACAGCACACACTTCCTTACTCTTACTCGCCATCCGTCCCTATCAGTCATCAAGGCATCCCAACAGTACACACTTCTTTACTCTTTCTCGCTATCCGTCCCTATCAGTCATCAAGGCATCCCAACAGCACACACTTCCTTACTCTTACTCGCCATCCGTCCCTATCATTCATCAAGGCATGCCAACATTATGCACTTCCTTACTTATTCTCGCTATCCATCCCTATCAGTCATCAAGGTATCCCAACAGCACACACTTCCTTACTCTTTCTCGCTATCCGTCCCTATCAGTCATCAAGGGTCCCAACAGCACACACTTCCTTACTCTTTCTCGCCATCCGTCCCTATCAGTCATCAAGGCATCCCAACAGTACACACTTCCTTACACTTTCTCGCTATCCGTCCCTATCAGTCATCAAGGCATGCCATCGGCACACACTTCCTTATTTTTTCTTGCCATCCACCCCTATCAGTCATCAAGGCATACCAACAGTACAGAGAATTTTTTTCTGAGCTCATCCTTACTTCTCCAGCAATTCCAAACATGTCTTGCTTATCGTACTTGGAAAGTTTGCGAAATGGGAAGTAAAGCTGACAGTAGAGGTGCTGTTTTGCTGAGTACTTCTTCCAGGATTTCTTCAAAATAGCACTCAATATTCTTGTGTAGATCTCCTCAAGCTTTTTTTCTTTCCAGACGTTCCGTTACAGCCCAAATCGTGCATCCATAGGGTAGTACTGCCACGGCTACTACTTGAATTGATTCCAGATTTATTTTATCAGAGAGAGGCTGGGAAAACTCCTACTAACCACAACTAGAAATTTAAATTGGATTATTTTTTTCGCTATCAAGGATTTTTTTTCTTATGTCAATTAACGTCTCACAGTTTCCTTTAAATCAAGAATCACAGAATTGAGGCGCACGCAACGTAATGGTTATCGCTATGGAAAGTGGACTCTGATACCTGCGGTTAAATTTTGAATGAAGATGTTTGTATTTTACGTAGCGTTAATACCCTTTGGAATCGATATTTGTTGTACGTCCTACAAACCTAACGAGTGTGGAACAAGGCCTGGTTTTAGATGGATCCAAGTGCGGAGCCGTAGCCCAGACACACCAGCCTGGAAACGTATGAATCCAACTATTTTCTATCAAGCTATGCGTAAGCAGTAGGGCAGAATGGACACTTTAATCTTGGTATGGTAACCAATATGAGAGAAAGAAAACCCTGACTTCATACCAGTTGTAAACCAGGAGAGGGTTGGGTTCCACCAGGCTATTATTGCTCGAGACATACTTGAGGAGTAACACTCCGCCAATGACTAAACCAGGTTATAGAACCAGGAAAAGTGAGTGAAAAAAATCCCATCAAGTAATGTTACTATAGTTCCTATTAACAACAGTTTATACATGGATCAATGGTCATGGGGTCGGAAAATGTCATTCATCTGAGATGGGAATGGGAGTGGGTGTTCTGTAAACCCCATCATGGTGTGTGTGACTAGGGGTTTAATGCTTTACTTATTCATAAAACCGAGTTTGATTGATGAATGCGTAAAGCATAAAACCGGGATCACAGAAACCGCCTTGTGATATATATATATATATATATATATATATATATATATATATATATATAACAGCTCTATTATTGATATTGGCCAGTATTTAATAATACCGCAAAATTTGGTCCATCATTAACTCACTAAGTGTGCTAGTAATAATTATGAACCATTGCTATATCATCATCATCATATCGCGCTGGTAGCACGGATAATAGGATATCTTGATTTAATACTTTTTCACGTTGTGTTGGTAGGTTGCGAGGAAAAAACGTTTGCTGTGAATGAAGAAAGAGCCAGGAGCAAAGATGATCCGTTGCTCCTATCATGAAATTCGAAAGGTCAAAACCCAAAATGATTCAAGGAATTTTTCCCTCTTGGACTGTTTGAAATATATTCTTAAACCAATTAGAATCATAGATGAATAATCAACTTTTTTTATTTAATTTCAAGCCTACCTCAATCTTATAAATAGCGTTAAATATAAAACACCAACCAGTCGGTTTTATAGATCTTGTCTTTAACCTGTGCAAAACTTTCGAATTTATTTCTTTTGAGAGAAAATTTTGTTTCTTCAAGCTTGCATTTAAACTCAATATCACTTGGTTATTCTAAATTGAAGGAAAATATTATTTATATACAATTATTCGTTCTGCAATTGCAATCCTTCTCCTACCGATAAAATTAATTGCTGCATCCACCATTATTTTAGCGAGTAAATATACTTTCTCTCTCACATTTTGAATATCTATTACTCAGTTCTTTTACACACACAAAATAATTCAACTTAAGCTACACAATCGCAAACAGCTACATCTCATGCATAAACTTTATTTTCTCTCTTAAAATATTTGCGTTCTGATTAATATTAACTATTCTTACTAGAAAAGTCTTCGTATCTTCTGTATTTAATATATATATACACACACACACACACACACACACACATATATATATATATATATATATATAGAGAGAGAGAGAGAGAGTGTGTGTGTGTGTGTGTGTGTGTGTGTGTGTGTTACAACGAAGTTGTGGCTGATGTGTTGAACTTTAGAATTACCATTATCTTCACTTTCGGCCAATTGCTTTTCAGAACAATATAAAGCCCTTCACAATTGCCTTTCAGAACAATATAAACCCTTCAGCGATGGGTTAACCATTGCTCCGACAGTTCTTCTACAAGGATGGCTTTGGCATTAAATAAAATACTTAGTTGATATGCTATTTAATTAAACACACACAGACACATCCCAGATTTCCTGATTAAGTTTCCTTCTCTTTAAGTGGCTAAGAGTATGAACATAGAACGAAGAACTGATCATCCAATGAAGTGACTACCACATTGTGTCCATTTACTATTTCTTCTTCCTTCCACAGTCGCAGAAACTGAATGGTGATACTATTTACCCAACCCCTCCGCTCGGGCAGGATATGACACAAGGTCAATTTTTAAGCGAAGTTTAACAGGTTTGAATTCAGAGTTTTCCTTCTCCTAGACTAGTTGCCTCACCAAGGCTGAAGAACCTAGTCTGTCCTACTATTTACCCATAGCTGGAGGGAGAATAATTGGATTCATACCTTCCCCAATGTGAAATTTGAACTCGTGTCGCCGTGTCCATTTCCTACGACGATAACGACTACACCACGGGCACCTCCTTGAATAGTGATAGACTAAAATAATAAAGGGTCCTAAAACTAAAAGTCGAGTTGTGTCTTTGTGTATTTCTATCGTCCGCCAAAAAATAGCCTCACTGACATAGCAGTCACCACTGATCAGGCCACAGACATTCATTCCTGTGACAAAACTACATTAGATATAGCTGGCCAAGCACATCCATTCACAACTGAATCTAATAATGCCACCTGTTTGTAAATGGTATATGCTGTTTTCACAGTCCAGCCAAAATGGTAGCTACAGGTTTTTATTTACCCTATCCCTCCAGCAAGGAAAGGATTCAACTCAATTTTAGGCTGAGTTCAACTGGTTAAATATCAGATCTGCTTTTTATCTTAAACTCATTCAGTGACTAAAAAAAAAAAAAAAAAAACATTAACTTGACCTTTCCAATGATTTGAACAGAGGTTCTTGGGGAAAGAACTAACAAACAATATCGTCTTTAAAAGTCATTTACGTTTGATAAATACTTTATAAGTTTGATATCTAACTTATTGCAAACGATATCACGTTATGAATCAGTATCGAAAGTTTTAATATTGAAAGAAAAATAAATATCTGTCCGGACTAAAAATTTGATGTCCGTTAAACAAGTTCTCGTAACTTAGATCTATTCACGTCTAAGACAATTTTCTGCAAATTTTCTACTCACTCAATGGGCAAATAAACAGTAATTTGCGGTGTTTATTGGTCTAATCAGTAGAGTGTTCGCCAATGGTCCGGGAGATCAGGGTTCAATCCCAGGTCGAGTCATACCAAAGACTCAAAAAATGGTACTTCATGTCCCCTTGCTTAACATTCAGCATTATCAGGTACCGATCAAGGGTAAAGTGGAGGAATCTATGGAAAGGAGTAGAACTCTCCCCTAAACCTTAGTGTAGCAGCTATTGAAAAGAGAGCTTTCGGGTCACCTTCAACTAAGATCGCCAACTTTACTACTTTACTAATACTCTCGGAATGATATAAGTCAAAAGTCAACTTAGACTTAGTAAACCATCAAAAGAACTTATATATTAAATCTATGAAGCCTAAAAGTCTAGAATACAGTCTACAGATTTAGATGAATCAGCGCCATTTCTCAATATTTCTTTTTTCAACAGTAGTTTTCATACGTTTTGATCGGCAAATTTGGACAAAACACAGAATTGTGAAAGTGCAGCAACTTGCATATTTATCAGAGTTGGTTCCCTATGACAACTTTTTTCCTAAACTGGAATTTCATCAAAAAATAAGAGGATGTGGAGAATGTTAAAAAGATATGACAGCAAGGGATTCGTATTATATAAAAAGAAAGAGTTTTCAAGATACTTAGACCAATGGAAAACTCACTGGAATACAGTTGTTGAATGTCAATGAGAATGCCTTTTTGTTCATTGTACATTGCTGTCTCGGAATATACACCTTAAATCCTGATGCACCTTGTATATATATATATATATATATATATATATATATAGAGAGAGAGAGAGAGAGATGCAAATTATATGATCAGTTTTTTGTCACACCGTCAAAATTATAGAATAGGAAACAAAATATAAAAAGTATATATATATATATATATATATATATATATATATATATATTGTGTGTGTGTGTGTGTGTGTGTGTGTGTGTGTGTGTGTGTGTGTATTTGTATGTGTATTTTCTTTAAGTAAAACAAAAACCGGTCACATTAGGATTATGAATTTATTTCCATCCTGTTATGTGTATTGATATGAATCAATAACACCAAAAATAACAGGACTTCTTCAGATCTAATGGATAAAATAATTCAGAATAGATACAGGAAGGAAGGATGGGAGGGGTTAGAAGAGGGGTGAAGCGTTTCTACCCCATTTAGCCCACTTCCGGTTTTTTAGCTTTTATTACCGGTTGGAATTATAGCAAATTGATTTTTTTAATTTTGAAATTCTAAATACATTTCAACTTAAAACTCCAGATTTAATAAATTGAAATGTATGTACATATCACATGGTTTCTTCTCATCTTTTTATTTTATTTTATTCATTTTACCTCAAATCTCAAATTAATCCTATGTTTTGGTTAATTAAACATTATCTATGATAATTTGTCTATAGTTTAAATATATATATATATATATATATATATATATATATATATATATATATATATATATATATATATAAAGTTTTCAGTTTTGAATATTGTCTATTTCACCAAGTTTTTCACACATTTGGATAATACGTTCATCAAATAGATACTGACTATCTGATAATCAGGTTGTTCAAACAAGATTATAAGATATTGCAAAGTTCATTTCAACATATTTATATTTTGCTCTGCCTAAATAAAGCATTGATCACTTTTAAAGGAATTTTCATATATGTGTTTGGAGTAAAACACTGCCCCAAAGCATCAATATATATATATATATATATATATATATATATATATATATATATATATATATATATATCAGAGGTGATAACTGAGTGATGGTTATCCAGATATTCTGACAAAAAATTGCCGTTGAAGAGAAGACTATTGTTTAGACATCTTCACCTGTCGCGGCTTTAAGGCAAAACAGTGTACAGTACTCGCGATTATTATTCTGGCAAGTCATTAATAATCAATCTATTTTTGTCACATAGATGTCGTCTGCTATTATAACAAGTAACCAACCAAAGCAGGCGGAAGTAATAGCTACGTGGTTTCCTGTCACAGAATGATGGTTAAAAGGATAATATAATAGTATATTGTAGAGATTCTCAATCCCACAGGTTGCTCTAAAATCTAGACTGTGTGCTAGATGAGACAAAGTCTAATAAATGTCTGTAATCTTTTCATTGAACAACTCAGTCGGCTGAGACTGTAGAATCCACTGACTGAATTTCTGCCGGAGGCAATTCCCCGTAACCAATGTGTATCCTGGATATGACATTCAACTATCTGACGGTAAGGCTCCAGTCTTGGAGATTTGGGGAATATGGAGTACCCTTTCATTAGCATAGTTCCTAGCTCTACTCTGACCCATAGTGTTAGCACCTGATAGGCTCCTATCAATGGGTCAAATAGAACTGTTTGACTTTCAAATTGCGTACAAACAAATGTCTCACGTGACATTGAATTGTTATAAATAGAACTCTTTGACCATTTAACTGTGTGCAAATAGAACTATTAGTGTGGAATTCTTGGAACTATATAACTATGTACAAATGAATAAGTAATGTTGAATATAGTTATTATTTAAATGTTCACAAATCACATATATTCAATATATTCTTTTAAACAGCATATCATTTTATATAGCCTACAAAGGTTGAAATGCAATAAAATCCAACACAACCCAACATAACTAAACGAAACTCTTCCTTGAATAAATATGTTTTTGAAATTATACATCATAAAACAAGTGAAAGCAGTTTTTTGTCTCTCTCTCCCTTTCTACACGCATGGACTTTTGTATAAATATATATATATGTATGTTTGTATGTGAGTGTGTGTGTGTGTGTGTGAGAGAGAGAGAGAGAGAGAGAATGAGAGAGAAAGTGGTGTAGAGAGAGTGAGAGAGGGAGAGAATGAGAGAGAAAGTGGCGTAGAGAGAGAGAGAGAATGAGTGAGAGAGAGAGAATGAGAGAGAAAGTGGCGTAGAGAGAAAGGGAGAGAATGAGAGAAAGTGGCATAGAGAGAGAGAGAGAGAGGGAGAGAAAGAAAGTAGTCCATCACGCAATGTTGTCTCACTACAAAATAATGGGGCATAACATTGTTGCGATATTACACGAGTAAGTGATAGAAAGAAAAATTAAGAAAGCAAAAGATTGGGATATTTGGAAGGAAACAGAAATTGAAGAAGACAGACGTACAAGAAGTTATAACGGAAGAGTATAAAGAAGAAACAAAGTGAAGGCGCAAAAGAGAGAAAGATCTAAAGAATTTTCATCATTTATGAAAAAGCGTTCCTATACAACGAAACAGTCTATGGATGACAATATATAAACTCCCCTCTCGAGGGTTGACCACCCTGGCGAAGGAACTAAAGTCTGTCACTCGCGTAATGCAAAGCTCTTCTAACGAATTGAGCCCTCCAGTATCCGATTGCGTAAAATGTAATCAAACGAAAGTTGATACAAAAGTCGTCATATTCCTACACTGGCGTTATTGGCCTAACGTATAGTTAGGCGGGTTTCTATCCCAGCTTGAAGCATCCAACTTGTCCAGCAACACTGAAGAGTTGAGATAGAACTATAACATATTGACCTCCGATCCGGCCGAGCTGTCAAATAAGAAATGCACCAGCGTAAATAACGGGTCCATCCGGTCGAAGATATCAGGGGATAACCTTGACTGTAGACGGGTTGAGTTGGGTGCAGATGTGACGCCCACAACAAGCAGGTGGGGGTCAAACAATGATATAACACGGGGCGACAAGAAGTTCAGTTAGTTGGAGTTAGAGTTTTGGAGATAAGATGCCAGCGTGAGAACCAGCTCCTCAGAGCCCCTGGTTGAGCAGCCCAGGAGAACGAGAAAGAAGTGCTGCTATAGACAGAAGAGCTGGGGGTCAGTATGTTGCCGTTTTGTTCAGTCTCCAACTCACCTCTCACACATAACCCTTTCGCAACCATTTCGAATAAAGTGTGAGAGGTATATTTTTCTAAAGAACTGTGTCCGTTCGTCATTATTGTGTTGACTACGTTTCTGCATGCATATGAGTGTGTTATACAACGAAACACTCTGTCTATGTATGACAATATATATATATATATATATATACACTTAGATTAGCTTTGTGTGGTACATGGCTAGGAGTACAAGACATCCAGAGAGAAACAATTAACTTATCAGGCTCTGCTTGTCATGATGGCAAACCATTATGCTATATTTGGTGGAGGTGCCCATGGTTTAATGGTTATCGTCATAGGAAATGGACACGGTGACACGAGTTCAAATCCTGGACGAGACATAGCATTTCACATAGCACAAATACCCTTGGGAAAGGTATGAATCCAATTATTCTCCCTCCAGCTATGGGTAAATAGTAAGGCAGACTGGTTCTTCAGCCTTGCCGAGGCAACTAGTCTAGGAGAAGGAAAACTGAATTCAAACCTGTTAACCTTTGCTTAAAAAATGACCTTGTGTCCTATCCTGCCTGAGTGGAGGGGTTGGTCAATATGATTATGCTACATTTGATTTGATAAAAAAATACTAAGCCCATCATTGTGTACTCCAAGGTCACGATCGTAAGGCACCCTGTGCGAATCGAACTTACTACACCAGCAAAATTACCCATAAAATGATCTTACTGGTCATTGAATAATGCTTTTTAACAAGTCTTTCTCTGCTCGTCACTATCGGACCGTCGGCTTTCGTTATGCGGTTATAAATATTATATGTTAATCGTGTATTTTAAAAGGATTTTTATATTGTGACAACAATCGAAAAATCAGAATCGTGTACTAAGCTAATTGAACTTTGGTTTACTTTGGTTACTTTGTTTTATGGCATATCAACCTTCGTGGGTCATTTTAATGCCAAAGCCACCCTTATAGAAGAACAGTATTGATACTGTTGAATCCTTAACTGGAACGATAGGGGGAAGCAAATTTAATCCTCGGTCTAAAATTGATTTTTTATTACAGTCAATACAAGAGATAATAAAACTTCTTGAGTGTGTACATTTACCCAATTTCCTCCACTACAGCCAATCGTATGACAAGGTCAATTTTTCAGCGGAGTACAACTGGTTTTAATTCTGAGTTTTCTTTTCCTAGATTTGTAATTAACCAAAGCTAAAGATCTCAGACGGTCCCTAATATTTTCTAAGGTACCCTTGGGATGTATTGGTTAATATTCTGAACTGCGACATCGTAGTATGAGAGATCAAACGCCAGTCGGGCTATTACGTTCACTTTTGAACAAATACCTTTTGTTATATAGCCGTAATACAAATACAAGTGGGAATATAATCAAACATAATTTACGAACTTCAATGAACGAACGAACCCACTTCTTTATAAATATATCGCTCATTTTATTCTCTAAAGGGCTCACTGTTTGTTGTTTGTAGAGAGATAGATGGAGAGACATATACTCAGAGAGAGGAGTTCTTCTTCCCATATCTTCTTCCAGGAGCCAGAGAGTGCCAACGCTTGCACCCCCTTGCAAGCTCGTCAGAGACGCCTCTAATCGGCAGCATGTCCATCGCTCAACTGCGATTATCTGCACTCTGTCTAAATTTGACCGCGTGGTTCTCATCACGTAGTCTTCTTCTGGTTACACACCTGTTGTACCCGACTGCCCTGATCGTGCTTTCATCTTCCTGTTTACTAATCAAAATATGACAGCTCGCCAAATCCCACGGGGTCACTAGGAACGAACCGAAAATCCATGTCATGTGTTATATTACACTTTCAGAAAGTTATGAATGCTCTTATCTCTCCAGCTATAGGTTAAATGGTATCCCTATTCTCTTTCTAAGGGACAGCTTTGGCATTAAAATAACCCACAAAGGTTGATATGGCTTGGATTTATGCCTTTTCCGAGGGCATTAGCACGGAGTGAAAGGCTAAGAACTTCGTCCAGTATTTTCATGCGGATTGTTCAATATTTGTACGTGGATTCTATTTCCTTCCATCTGCGTTAACTGACCCGCAAGGGGTTGATACGTCGTAAAACCAAATAAACAATTTCCTTGCAGGGTTTAACTCAAAAATTTTCAATAATGGTTCTATTGACTCTTCAGGTGAAAAAGAAAAAAAAGTTGCTTTTTATTTATTACTGTATTTATCCTACGCCCCACCAGCGTAAGAATGTGGCACAAGACCGTTTTTAGGGTGGGCTTTATTTAGTGCTAATTAATCCTTTTGGGAAAGGCATGAATCCATCTCTTTCACCCCAAGTATTTCTTATTCAGCTTGCTTAGGGAGCCCGTCTAGGAGAAGAAAGAATCGGAATTCAACCCACTTCCATCATAATTATTATCAAGGCATGCTAAGAGTATAAATTTACTATTTCGATCAAACACTGGGCCACCTGGCATTCGTACCGAGTGGCCAAACCATGACAAGCATAGATTCACATTTCACTAGACTTTCGGGTTTGATGAATCTATGACCAACTAGGTCACCTGGCCTCGAGCCGGGAGACTTAACAATAATATAGCATACTTCACATTACACCTGAACTTCGGGACTATTGACCAGAAACGTACGAGTCTCAGCTCATGCGTCACTTCCCCCTTCTCCTAACCCCCACTATAAAAAGACCTGGTGTCAAATCCTGCCTGGTGGGAGGTAGGGATAAATAAAAAGAAGGATACTAACACTAAGGATTCTTTTCCCCCCTCTCTCTCTCTTTCTCTCTCTATCTCTCTCTCTCTCTCTCTCTAACGGCTATCACTCTAGGCAAATCCTCTATAGTCGCTGTCCAATATTCGTACACAGCCTCCGGCATCCATAAAATACTTCTGACTCAGCCACGGCTTGGAAAAATGCAGTTTTATTTTATCAAAGAGATTAGATTTCTATAAATTCAATAACCTGTCAACTGTAGCCCACCCTTTCGCTATGCTTACGTTGACATCTCTTTCAATAGACGAGATATAGTTGCAAAGGTATGTAGATTGGGCTCATTTCAAACGATTACCATAAATCGACCTTTTTATGCATCGTTGTATACGGGCTTGATAAATAAAACCTTTAGCGAACAGTGAAAATAAGATTTGATTTTATCCATGGCGCAGTATTTTTATCTCGTTTGTTTAAGGGTTGTGTAACTGATCCCCTATATTAGTACACGTTTCAAAACAAAGAGTCTATTAACAGTACTCAGATTCGTGGCAATTTATAGAAAAGTAATTTCAGTACCCAATAATCGAGTGCCCTCTGTATGACAGTAAACGAGATCTGATGATGAAGCTCCTGCCCTTGAGCTGAAAGGAATGTAGACAACACCTTCATTGCTATTGTAATATAATAGCCGAGGGATTTCGCTTTATGCCTTTGGGTTTAGTTAGGCTAAGAACCTTTCGGCTCAGCACATGGGTTAGTTAGTTAGTTCGGTGCAACATTAACGCAGGTGTTCACGCGCGTGCGCGGGTAAAACGGACGTGTCACTCAAAGATGTCACAATAGCCCGAGATGGGAAACGGAGGCTAGCGAGTGCGAATGACGTCACGCACCGGAAGCTCGCGGAGGATTTTGGGAGATTTTGAAAAAGTCAGAGTGTTGAGATGAGACCTGCCTCGGGGGAAGACGGTCGATTTTCGTTTGCTCGCGGAGACCTTTGTGGCGGGTGCCACACGAGTTGGGGGTGGGGCAGATGCAAAAGCCAGAATAGAAAGATTGTGCCTCTCTCTCCTTATGTCGAAGAACCTTTAAGCTCAAAGATAATAAAAAGTTTCGTACCTGAAAAAAGAAGTCGTTACGTGTTTTTCGAATTTCGGGATTCCTATGTTCTGTGTTATATATATATATATGAACATTATATGTCCATTTCACACATGGCCGTATCTGGCTATGGTACATTGAAACATATTTGGTGCCAGAGCTAGGCATATCCGTATCTTGAGTATGGTACGACTGGGTTATCAAAGAGACGATCAGGCTAAAAACATGGATATCTATTTCAAGCGGCTTGTTCAGGCGATGAAAGGAGAGAGAGAAAACACAAAGTCCCCAGGAAAAAAAGAAAGAAAACGCAGTAGAAGAAACAAGAAAAAGAAGAAAAAGCGCAAAACCATAAACAAAAAAAACAAAATGCGGCACCCCCAAGCAAAAAGAAAAAAGTAGAAACACAACTGTCGACACAAGGCCCACAGGGAAAAAAAAAAAAAAAGAAAACGCAGTAGAAGAAACAAGAGAAAAGAAGAAAAACAGCTCGACTCCAAGAAAATAAAAAGGGACTGGAAGAAAAGAAAAAGAAAAGAAGGCGAGCGGAAAAGGGAAAAAAAAAGTTTGCAACCAGTGAGTCAAGAAAAAAAGGCATGAAAAGAAAAGAAAAAGAAAAAAAGAAGGTATTTGATAATTGTATAACTTCTATCTCTGCTGTCAATTAATATTGGGTTCGTGAAAAAAAGAATTTAAATTGATTATAATGGTGAAAGCATTAGTTTTAATGACAAGGGCCTTTCTAGAAGGATAAAATTGGAAATGATTTTTTTTTTTTTAAATATGTGATCCCTAGATAAAAATTATGATTACTGCTGTGTGTATGAGACCTGCCTCGGGAGAAGACGGTTGGCTTTCGCTTGCTCGCGGAGACCTTTGTGGTGAGTGCCACACGTGTTGAGCGTGGGGCAGATGAAAAAAGCCAGAATAGAAAGAATGTGTATCTCTCTCCTTATGTAGAAAAACCGTTAAACTCAAAGGTAATAAAAGGTTTCGTACCTGAACAAAGAAGTCGTCAAGTGTTTTTCGAATTTCGAGATTCCTATGTTCCATCTTAATGGACATTCGATGTACGTTTAATACATAGCCATATCATGGCTATGGTACACTATTACTCCTAGATCCACACAGACCCAAATTAATTGTTCCTGTTCAGGTCCGATCTAAGGGTTAAATAGGGCAGTTCAATCATTTACAAAAGATTATTATTATTAGTAGTAGTAGTTGCGTAAAATAGGACTGCAAATGTTTAATATTGAATAGAATAAACCATCTTTTATCGGGAATAATTGTAAACATTTAACTGTTTTCAAACAAATGAGCTCTAACAATTTGTTTAAAAATAAAGTTACAAACTATTTGCTTACAAATCACAAACATATATATATATATATATATATATATATATATATATATATATATATATATATATATATATATATATATATATATATATATATATATATATATATATATATATATATATATATATATATATATATATATATATATATATATATATATATATATATATATATATATATATATATATATATATATATATATATATATATATATATATATATATATATATTATATATATATATATATATATATATATATATATATATATATATATATATATATATATATATATATATATATATATATATATATATATATATATATATATATATATATATATATATATATATATATATATATATATATATATATATATATATATATATATATATATATATATATATATATATATATATATATATATATATATATATATATATATATATATATATATATATATATATATATATATATATATATATATATATATATATATATATATATATATATATATATATATATATATATATATATATATATATATATATATATATATATATATATATATATATATATATATATATATATATATATATATATATATATATATATATATATATATATATATATATATATATATATATATATATATATATATATATATATATATATATATATATATATATATATATATATATATATATATATATATATATATATATATATATATATATATATATATATATATATATATATATATATATATATATATATATATATATATATATATATATATATATATATATATATATATATATATATATATATATATATATATATATATATATATAACCGGGACATTGGCCCAGCGGTTAGAGTGTTCGCTAATGGTCCGGGAGACCTGGGTTCAATCCCAGGTCGAGTCATACCAAAGACTTTAAAAATGGAACTTGATACCACCTTGCTTAACACTCAGCATTATAAGGTACGGTTCAAGGGTAAAGTGGAGCAATCCTGGGAATGGAGTAGCGCCCTCCCCTACACCTTGGTGTAGTAGCTATCGAAAAGGGAGCCTTCGGGTCACCGTCGACTATGGTCGCTAACTTTACTTTTATATATATATGATTTTACATCATATAACCCACAAGGGTTGATATGCTATAAAATACCAACCAGCAAATCAACTGAATTATCTGTTTAATGTACAGGGTGTCTCAGAAAAATTTATATCATTTCTTAATATAATAATTCGACCAAATCTCGTTCAAACAAAAAAACTCAAAATACTGCATTAATTTTTTTTTCTTTTCCAGTTTAATAATGCAATTCACTGGAGAAGAAAGGCATTCAAATATCAAACGTAAAAGTTTGAGTTATCTCTGCACATGCTGTCAAAAGCTGAGTTTATTTCATTGAAATTTGTCAAGTTAAGAAGTTACGAAATGATATTAATTTTTGTAAACCCCCTTTCTACAATGATATCAGCTTTTCTGGAATACCTTGTACATTTAAAATGATATCATGCTTTTGAAACACTTTGTATATGAAATCATCAGTTGATGCGAGATAAACATTTTCCCGAGTGGAACGATTGGTTAACTAAAAAACAAAGAGATTCAAAACAAACCTCATACGGACAAGTCTCGGTGAAGAGAACAAAATGACAATGTTTGATTGTACAACACAAATACAAATAACGAGTGTCTCTTGATAAAGACGTCTTATTGATAGATAAAACATCTTATAAAAGCTAACAAAGGCTTTTTCAATTCTGAACATGAACGTGATGTATCTAGTGAAATAATGGCAAACGTGAAGTACCTTGTGCTATACGCGGGAAGAAGTAGTTCGTCGCTGTGCTTCAAAATTGTGAATTGATCAAAGAGATGGCCGCTGTCTATGTACTCAAGATAAGGTTATAATGTGAATAGAATATGAGATATAATATAATAAACCTTTATGAACACTGGCAGCACGAGACATTTGAACAGTCAAGAAGTGGTGTCTATGAGTGTTTGCATTCCTATTTAATTCCATTCATAAATGTTAAATTGATTTTGCTATGAATTCATAAGCGTTACAAAGACACAAACTACCATTTCAAATAGGAAGATAATGATTATGAATAGAAAATAATTTCTATGTTAAGGAGCAATGATTAGTACATTCTTATCTGAAACCATTATATATATATATATATATATATATATATATGTGTGTGTGTGTGTGTGTGTGTGTGGTAAATGGAAGATTTTGGTTAATCTAACAAGATGATAAAAATAAGTTGGAAATTGGATAAATCAAACACTTACAACAGGTTTAGTAGTAATACATAGTTCTTTATTCATAGAACTTCCTCTGTGAATAAAAAAAAATATTCCCAGTCAACTCGTTGTAAGTGTTTTTTGTTTGTTTGTTTTTTTTACTTTTCCACTTATATCTCGGCATAATGGTTAGACTGTTCGCCAATGGCCCGAGAGACCTCGGTTCAATTCCAGGTCGAGTCATAACAAAGACTCCAAAAATGGTTCTTGATACCTCCTTGCTTAAAACTCTGCATTATAAGCTACGGATCAAGGGTAAAGTGCAGAAATCTAGGGAGAGGAATAGCGCCCCTTCCTACACCTTGGTGTAGTAGCTATTGAAAAGGGAGCCTTCGGGTTGCCCTCGACTACGGTCGCCAACTTTACTTAATTTATATATATATATATATATACGTATATATACATTGGAGTAATTAGTTTTGCAATACTTTGGTAACGTGAGGCACAATTCGGAAGCTCCGAATACTTTTGACTCACACACCCTCTCACTCTTTCTTTAAAGTTTTTGCTGGTCGACCAATACTTGCGAGTCCATGTTTAAGAGTCCTTTAGAGGGTGTTACTTATGAGTTCCTTCTTACTTTGCTAGCACTACTCGGCATGCTTTGTTTGTCTTAATTGGATGGTTTTCGAGATGTGAGGTACGGTTGACCGTATAGCTG
>CAUZXS010002739.1:0-17500 GCA_963585895.1 Sepioteuthis lessoniana
GCATAAATGATGTAACATACCTATCAGTTATTCATAATAGACACAAAAACATATTAGTATGTTTTTAATAGTGTTACCACAATTTGATATTTAAACTAAATATGGAAATTTATCACTCCCATTAAAAAAAATATATAACTAATCAACAACAGTTAAAACTATTAGAATTTGTATGAAAATTGCCAATGAACAGTCGTTACTGTCAGTTCTACAGTGAATACATAAAAAAAGGATGTATGGCTTTCGGCTGGAACATTATGAAAAAAGAACAACGTATACAAAAAATAAATCCGTCTAATGTTACACGAAATCTTGCTTCAAGTATCTTCCGTCTTTTTCGAAGTAGTCATCTCTCTGTTGTTTGCACATAGGTTAACAAATGATTGTTTAAATTCCACGAACATTAGAGTAACAACTCATAGATATATTTGATTCTGTTTACGCTTAGTTCCGTTAATGACACTTGAGTCGCCCCTCGAAGTCATAACACAAGATAAATTCGGAATCTTACCAAAATCCAGAAAGGAAACGAGAATATATGATTAAAACAGGCGTAGAACTACATCTGTTTCCTCCCAGAGGCAGAATTCGAGTGTGGTAGGAATTTCAAGTGTCCCCAAGTGTCCTCTCAATATTGTGTTTAGATCTTGGTGAGGTTAAAATAAGTTATGATGAAAGAATATTAGAATTGTAGTATCTCTATTTTTTGTTGCTTTTTATCACGTTATTGGCTGATAGATTATTAGACTTTGAAATTGAATTACCAATATTAAGGTAAAATGTGATAAAGCCAAAACTAAGTATTCTGAACAAAATGTGTGGAAAAATAATCAATAATCGCTACATCAATATCTTAATAACTATCAAAAGATCAGCAAGTTCAAGTCGTGCTTCCTCGGAAAAGGAACATACATACATACATACATACATACATACATATATATATATATATATATATATATACTCCCCTACCCACGTGGGGTTGAGTTCTCTGGCGAAGAAGTAATTGTGTCGCCATTAGCGACTATTGCAAGCCTCTTCGTAGATGAATTGAGGTCTCGGCTAAAGTTTAACAGATGTATGTAAACAATATTAATTGTGATTCATAACCGTTTAGAATTTACTTCGCAGCTAATATCTCCTCGAGGCTGATTGGTAAGAAGCTTTGTTTTGATGTTTGAGTCAACCGGGTTTCGATCCCAGCTACGGGAAGATACTGTCTAGCCACCCTAATGAGTTCTGATAGAACGAAACAGATCTGTCTATGCCTATATATATATATCGTAGACACACATAGCTGGTAAGCATAACTGTTATTACAGTAGGAAATGGAATAAGTAACCTGAGTTCAAATCCTGAATGAGGTTGAATGCATTATAATTTGCAGAGGTGCCTCTGGTGTAATGGTTATCGTCGTTGGAAATGGACACAGCCATTGGTGAGGCAACTAGTCCGCTTAAAAATTGAATTTGTGTCATATCCTGCCCGAACGGAGGGGTTGGTAAATATGATAATTTTCGCTAATGCCCTTGAAAAAGCATGAATATATCTCCCAACAATGGATAAATTCTAGAGTAGAGTGGGTACTCAGATTGACACCCAAACACTTTGAAGCCTTCATATTGGATCTTTCGTCAAGAATGCCCCCAGTACAGCATGCTCTTTCCAAATTACAGCGTGATTGTACTGCTCTTCTCACATAGAGAGCCCAATAGACTGTAATTTGCTGCACAGTAGACACAAATACAACTCACAAAGAGCATGTATGAAATTGATAATTAAGAATAAAGTAAATTTACACATCGTACAGAGTGTGTATAAATAAAAATAAGTATCGTATCAATAATTTATTTCAATATTCAACTAATAAAAAAAAGCATTAAACATTTTTTTATTGAATTCTAAATCCAGGTGCTTGTTTCTAATTAAACCATGGAATTTCTTCAAGTTCAGTTAATGATGTTTTTCTTCTAATCTCAGAACTGTATATAAAATATCTTACCAATAGATTGATAAAAGAGAATAGAATAATATGAAACTCATCGTCTTGAAAAGTGAGTCGGATATTAAATTGATTTTTTTAATGCATGATTCTTCATATAAGAAACAGATCACAGAGAAAAGCGAAAATTCCGAACTTAGGTTTTGCCTTTCTCAATGCTTCACGTAAAATAATCAATAAACGCGTAATATCATTCACCTGTTTATTGCAATTCCTGGATTAATGCACAACAAACCAGAGATCAGCATAGGTGAATCGATCTTTTTCATATTTATAAGGGAATATCAGTAAGTTCATAACCTAAACTGTTCTTAGGTCTGAAATTTTCACCGTATAATGTTCCATTTAGAGTATCGACCCTAAATTGGTACGCGCCTATTATATTTTAGTTTTTAGATATAAAGTTTTCTTCTGAATCAAACTGAAAGTCGAAGTTAGAAAGAGGATGGAGGTAAATTTCAGGAAAAGGAGAGAGAGAAGAAATTATAAGAAAAAAGTAGACACACAGTCTGAGGGACGGCGGGTGACCTCTGGTGAGTCAGTTCAAAGCACTTGCTGTGGCTTAGCCAGTCACGGGTGAATGACTACGGTAATTAAGAAATACTAGAAAAAAGGAGGTCCCAAATTTTCTGTGCATGTGTTGAATAACCAGAAATGGATATGACCACATTCAGGTATTAGGCGGAAGTAATACAATACAAATCTACATATTTGATAAAATAAGCTTGAATAAATATTTTCAATTTATATACTTCTCTGGGTCTTTGAGATTAAAACTGTCAGTTTTATGCGTTTTATATGAATAGAAGCACAATCATCAGACAGGAATATGTGGAAAAAAGAGCACTTAAAGTAATCGTTTCTATTTTTTTTTCTTTGTTTACCAAAAACCGCTGTCTGTCAGGTACATTTTTGCTTAAAAAAATATGAAATTGCCTGTTATCGAAAGAGATATGAGATAATTATTTATATTATTCTGTTTCCCGACTCTTACGCTATTGGCATTAGAGCACTCATATCTAAGTTTGGATGTCTTAAACTATATATATATATATATATGTGTGTGTGTGTGTGTGTGTGTGTGTGTGTGTGTGTGTGTGTGTGTGTGTGTGTGTATGATAAAAAAGTGGAAAAGTGGATAAATCAAACATGTACAACGGGTTTAGCTGTAATATTTTGTTCTTAATTCAAGGAAAAACTCCTTCAGATTAAAACTTAAAATATTTAGTCTGAAGAGGTTCTTACTTGATTAGAGAACGAAATATTACAACTAAACCGGTTGTAAGTGTTTGATTGATCCCCTTTTTCACGTCTTTTTATCATCTAGTCAGATTCAGCAAAATTTACCATTTCTCCCTACGCACACACACACGTATATATATATATATATATATATATATATATATATATATATATATATATATATATATATACCTTTAAGAAAAATTAGATCAAAGAATATTTAAATATTACAAGGAATATATGAATATTCGAAGTTTGAATAATTTAATTGTCCCGACGGATTTATTCCCGACTCCGGATTGATAAAACTTAAGAATACATCATATATATATATATATATATATATATATATATATATATATATATATATATATATATATATATATATATATATATATATAAGGTGCATAATATCGGTGATAAAACATACATCTACGAAAAGATAGCGTATATAGGGAATTATTGACAGGGAGTTTAATGCCTACAGGATCCTAAGAGGAGGATTCACCTCATGGTCTCTGGCAAAATTGAAAAAAATTCGAGAAAGAAGCTACTCTGGAACTACAGAAGTATGCACCGTACTGTTTTAGATAAATTCTGATAACAGCCCCGAAAACACAGTATCCATGCAACTGTATAACTCATATCGCTAGCCATCCAAGATATGCGAACAACATATGCTGAAAACTCCTCAAGAAATAAGGATGAACTTATGAGCAATATTCAACTACGAACGCCTTCATATAGGCAAATCAGTGTTGGCCGATAAGTAAAACTTACAATCAACTCTGTTGGAAAATAGATTTCATTTAAGAGACTTTCCAATTGTTACTTCAAGTACAGAAGAATGGCGAGTGAGATTCAAAAACCTGTTGAAAATCGTTAATGGTAATGATTATATATATATGTACACATATATATTTATAAATATATATATATATATATATATATATATATATATATATATATATATTTATTTATTCATTTATTTATAAATATATATTTATACATATATATATATATATATATATATATATATATATATATATATATATATATATATATATATATATGTATATATATATATGTGAGGATACAGGATGTTGTCCTGAAGACCTACCTTGGGCGATGAATGATAGGAAGGAGTGGCGAGAGAGGGTCAGGGATATCCGTGCTACCAGCGCGATATGATGATGATGATATATATATATATATATATATATATATATATATATAATGGGAATAGAAAACAAAGTAATCCAATAGTGATAAATTTATTATGATGGAAGTTCAACGTTAAAATGTATTGCTTTAACTACAGTGAATGATATTTAGATTAATCTTCCATTGTTGTTCAAGCAACACATTTCACCATCTTAAAGATCTGATGAAGGTTTAATAAAACCGAAACATGTTAACATTGACTTTCTATTATAATGAATTTATCATAATTGATTACTTTGTTTTTCTATTTTCTTCATACTGTCGGATCTATTTTCCTAATTTACTTCTCTCTCTCTCTCTCTCTTTCTCTCTCTCTCTCTCTCTCTATATATATATATATATATATTGCTATTTTAATCAATAAAAAGTTCTCATTATCAGTGATAGAGCTCGTATGTCTAATTTACGGGAATTTACGACACGGTAAATATATTCTAGAGTGCTTAAATACTGTCAATTTCTCACTTATGGTATCATAGAAATATGATGATATATATCCAAAGATCGGCCGAAATGTTTATAAGTTGACAAGGATACTTTCATGAAATGTGATTAAATAAGAAATATTTTAATATAACCACTCCTTGCAGTTTATGCACTTCTTAATCAATGTTGCAGTGTTTGGCTCCATTTGGTAAAAAGAGTCATCGACATTAGATATAATGTCATTTTTCAGCTTTTGAAATTATTACCTCCCGATTTAGATGCGTGTTATTTTATTCTTTTTATTCCAAAGAACTTTTTCAAACTGAAACCATTTTTTGAGTTTTTCTATTTATAAGCAAATGAGGATAATTGATAAAGTGATGAAGATGATACAGGTGTAACAAGAAGGGGAGGGTTTAAAGACAAATGTGTCAGGTTTCATTAAAGCCTTTTTTTGTGAAAGTGAAAATAGTTTTAGTGAGCTGATGGGAAATAAATAGGGAAAGGTTTAAATATATATAAAGGTTTATATATATAGTTGGTCTACGTATAAGGAACATATGTAACAAATAGAAAGATTTTTTTCGTCTTTGTATATCATAGCAATTATGAATTTACGCTGAAATACAAGGTGCGATGAATAAATTCACATGTACATTTCACAAAGAGGAAAATAAACCTGAAATCTTACTTTATCAGATATATCTAAGAAAATTACATGAACATATTTTTAAATATGATAGAAATCGCTGTTGGCTTCTACCATGGCCAACAGATGACTTCTGAATCTCCTGCAAGCTTTTCCAATGCTCTTCTCGTCTAAATTTGTAAATGCTGCTATTACCCTTGCCTTCAGGTTATTTTTACAGTTGAAAAAAATGTTGATGCTTTCTCGCTCAACCGCGCTGCAAAAATAATAACCAAGGGAATTAGAAACTAGAGAGTTAGGCAGCCAGGTATTTTGGGAGCTGTGGTCGTAGAAATTTTATCAGAATAACATTGGGTTCTCCTGTATATGTAGCATTGTGCAGAATTTTATTGTCATATGACAGATCTTACAGCAGCCACCTACGTAATTCATAGCAGCACTACCGACTCAAGGCACTTAATGTACACTTCCTTGTCGAGCCCGAAATGATGTGGGAAGATGAACTGAGGAATAACTTCACAGTCTTTAGAAACCACCCCAAACACTATGATATAGCTTAGATCTTAAAAGACCCAAGCTTTGCATCAATATAAAAACGAATCAGTGTGCAGACTGACACCCGAATACTCAGAAATTCTTGTTTTGGATCTTCCGGCGTGAATGCCCCCAGTACAACAAGCCATTTCCATATTTTTGAAGGAGCAAATAGCATCATATTATTGATTTCTTCACAGACTGTGCCAAATTGGTTATAGTTGGCTGCACATGCGACAATATCAAAAACCAATATTGCCCAGTTGGTTGGGGCTGTAGAATACACCGACTGCACCTCTGTAGAGGAGTAAGACCCTCCCAAAGAGTGTCCCGCATATGACACTGAACAATCTCAAGGTAAGATTCCTATAATGTTGGAGGTTTAGGGACTATGAAGCACCCTTTCATTGCCATCTATTCCAGGTCTGCTCTGACCCAGAGTGTTAGCGCTTGATAGAGCCCTCTCTACGGGTCAAATAGAAATAAACTGCATACTTATGCACAACTAGATTATTTGAAATAGAACTGTTTTGACAAATAAAATGTGTATATATGCTAGACTGAATTGTTTGAGATAGAACTGCTTTTGTGATTAAAACTGTACTACGCTAAACTGAATTGTTCGAAATAGAACTACTTTGACCTTTAACTGAGTGTAAACAAAAACTTTACTTATACTAAACTAAATCATTTGAATCCATATAACATTATCGATACGATTGCTGCTGGGGAAAAAATCCGTTTTAATTTATCGGTCAGGTGAGACTTCCAAATGACCAATAGCCTCTCTATAGCTGTCCATGCCTTTGTTAGTCAGGTGTTGATGAGACGCTGCTTCCTAGGCAGGTGGACTTGTTCAATAGTTTCAGAAGACCACACTTTAATGTGGAATTGTTGTCTCTCAGATTAAAACACATTTGTTCAGTTTTATCTGCGTTGACCTGGAGGCCTATGCCACCTGCTGCTCGTTCCAGGCTATGTAGTAGGGATTGGGTTCACCGCAGGGACACAAACTAAACGCTTGGAGCAAAAGCTGGACGGCAATTACACATGAATGCTGCGAGCTGTATTGAACAAGTCTCCGAAGAAACACCCAACAAAACAGCAGCCTTACGGCCACCTACAACCCATCACGAAACCTATCCTAGTTAGACGAACCAGACATGCGGGACCCAGCGAGAGAAGTAAGGACAAACTCATAAGCGGTGTACTCTAGTAGACTCTTTCACATGGACGAGCAAATGTTGGACGACCAGATAGAACCTATGTACAACAGCTTTGTGCCGATACAGGATGTAGCCTGGAAGACCTTCCGGGAGCGATGGACAATAGAGAGAGGGAGGCAGGGAGATCCGTGCTTGCAGCGTGACATGATGACGGTGATGATGAATTGTTTGCATTAGAACTATTTGACTAAACTTAAGAGCTTGAAATAGAAATGGTTTTGACAATTAAACTGTGACATAATGCTTAACTGAATTGTTTGAAACTGAACTGTTTATTTGTATAAAAAGGGATTTGGCATTAAATAAACTATAAATGTTGACTTGCCATAAAACATAAACAAACTAACAAATAACCAAACTAAAACAAATACAGCGTATGCCTGAAATTAATTAACAGAAAGGATTACGATTTACCAATCGCAGTCTGTATATATTTTCTGTTAATTTTCCTTAAAAAAAAAAGGAAATGATTGACTTTCCCTTCGGTCAAACGTTTAGTTAAGGAATATCTTCGGTTCGGTGACTCAAATGAAACTTTTAAGAACTAAAACTCCAGTGTACAGCATTAATTGCAGCGTGAAGCGCCAAAATCATCCTCGTTTTCAAAAGCTCTAATATTAAACCGCATTGATAATCATATAGACGCTTCGGGTTATAAATCATGTTTATAACATTTGCTACTGCCGATAATTTACAACCGGTAATATTAGTTGAATTCTATTTGTTTTATTAAAGATCATAATTTATATAATCTTCATGTTTGTTTCCCAAAACAGATTCCTTTTGACGCTTTTCTACTAATCATAGCCGCAGAGTATTGGCAATTCGGCGCAGAGAAAAGTAATAAAAGAAATAAAAATGTCCAAGACCAAAACGAAATCAAGGAATACAAAAGCCGGCACCGAACCAAACTAAGAATATTGAATCAGATGCAATAAAAAAAAAAAAAAGAAATAATGCATTTCGATGAGAACTTGTACTGAATCTATCCTATTGATATCAAAATTAATTATTCTTCTATATTTCTGTTCAATGGAGTCCGTTTTTTTTTTAAGGTTGCAAACAATGAAATGAAATCGTCATAATTTTAAAAGATATGCCTTTCTCTCCGCTGACACCGGTACAAACAGAAGATAAACTATAAAAGCTTATTTATCAGCTAAGAATTAATCTCAGTTAGAGGAACAAAAATTCTATATTTAAAATTTTGAACAATGTCTTCCGTTTTTGTTTCTCTTTGTTTTTTTGGAGCGGGTTCAGGCTAGAAATTATCCTGAATTTGTTTTGATTGAGATGAGTGTATATATATATCCAAAATAAAACAGATTCGATGGCTTTATTGAGTGTTTCCAAGCAGACTGTCTAACTAGATTGTTTACTTTCTCCACTGAAATAGTGACACAGAAGTGAGAGTAGCGAAATGGTCAACGATGTATGAAAAGGAATCGGCGAACTAGGTTCAAATATCAGGTGGTTTAGTTGGCTTTCACTTCTCAGAAATAGTCGATTTTTTTAGGAAAGGCGTGAACTCTTCCAAACCAATCATATTTAAATGATAAGGCAGTTAAAACCATTCAGCCAAATAAAAAGAATACAGTTCATAATGTTATTTACTAAACTTTGCTTAGATATGATACACGGGCCTCAGATTGCTAACAAGTACAATGTTAGTTGGTTTATGATGCTTTATGTCAGGGATTGTCGTTGTTGCTCGTATTATGTACACCTGAATAATATGTAGAATTGATAAGTTCTAACTAGTTAACTCCACTGCTCCGAAAAATTCCAAGAAGACTTTCTAGGAATACTGTAACATTACTTTTATCGTGGTGAGCATAGGAAAATTGTCGGGTGGGGCGTGGAGATGTCAGTTGCATTTTTCCCCACTACCGGTTGTCTCTTTTTGAATCCAGCAAGTAAAAATTTAAACTTCTACCTTATGGCCAAGAACCGACCTTCTCTGTTGGCTAGAAGTTACTCTCTTCATTCACAATGGGACCAATTTTTAAATCCATCGCCGGACTATAGGATTCTCTTGAATTTTCTAGAAAATTCAACAGCTTCGAGAAGCAGGAAGTATGAAGTCATATCTTGTTTTCCGCGAGTTGCCTCGTACTTACTTATGGTCACTGGGTCGTTTCGTTAAACCGTTAAAATGAAAGCAAAGATGACCATCTCTGCACTCGATGCAAAGATGACCATCTCTGCACTCAAGCAAAGATGCCATCTCTGCACTCAAGAGGTGCTGTGGGGCCAAATAATAAAGAGAATTTATTTGTATGCAACTAAAACTCACTAGAATGCACAAAAAAATAATTGCTAATATTTTTTTTCTTTTAAAATAAAGAATCTCCAATACACACACACATATATACATGTGTGTGTGGTTAAGGAGCAGTCTTTCATTTAAGCATGTTTGATTAAATTTTAAAGATATAGTTTGTCTGGGATTGAACTTGGTCTCCCGAACAGTGTAACCATTATGCCATTACACCATAATATTGTGTTAACAGCCACAGAGGTGATTCAAATTAATCTCACCAATAAAAATGGTGTGGAGAGATAGACAAAGATGTTCTTTTATTCACATCATTTATAAAACGTTGTGTTTCATTTCGTTACTTGAAGATACACGTACCAGTAAAAACAATTACACAATCAATGGTTGGTGCTTTTAATATGCTGATTGAATCTTTTGTTTTGGACACCCTCAAAAAGAGAATCCTGGCTATTAAACTAAACTGCATTTAATGATAAGGCTCAACCTCTTGTACTCTAGGGAGTAGGGAGTATCTCTCCATAATCATTACTCCAAAGTCCACTCTGATCCGGAGAGAAGATAACTGTAAAATTCCCATCTCTGGGCCAAATAGATTGATTTTTTTGTATGCTTAAAACCATATAAATGTATGCAATTTATTTTTTATTAAATGGGAATTCTTGATAACATATAAGAATGCAAAGCAAATCGTTATTACTAAAAACAACTCTTCTGGATCCCAACTTACGGCTGGATCAAGGAAGAGATATCGGGAGGCCTAGACATAAACATGTGAAAAAATAACTCCAAATCTAAATCCACTCATGCAGTTTGTTCGTTCGAAGGATTCTTATTCATCCTCTGGATGAATAGCAAATAAAAATGACGATCGCGCAGAATACGTCTTGTCCTTCATGGGAAAGAGGTTGCTAACTGTAGAGTGTGAACACTGATAGCTTTTATTTTTAAAATAAGAAACACTAGAGTAGCCAAGAGTGGAGAATTCTTTGGCCTCTATCAGGTCATTTGTATATTTCTTTTATTGTTATCACTTCTTTATTTCTGTCGATTTTCTCTTCTCTCATTACGATCACATTCCTTCAAATGAACGTGGTCCGAGATATGAGATAAGAGAAGGGTAAACAACAAGGAGAAAAATAACCACGCAGTTTGATAAATCGGAGATCGATATATTTATAAACGAGTTTCAAATAAAATAAAAAAAAAGATAAGAAAAAAACTATCGGCTGAGGTCTTTCTAAAAATAAACCATTGATCAGCGCTCTAAAACTACTGAAGGCGATGCAGCAGGCGAGCCTAACCAGGGGCTATAAGAAAGCCCGACAGGGATGGGGGGTGAGGGCGTACAGAAGACGTCTAGAGTTTAAAGGAGAGTCTGAGCTACCGAAAGAAAAATTGTGAATTTGTATAGTTTTTCTTCCAAAACTGCTGATTAAAGAAGATTCTATATCAGTAAGTTGGCTCGGAGGGACTAAATTTTTGGGGTTTGAGCAGAGATGACAATGTATCAGCGAGAAATAAGTTAAGATATATATATATATATATATATATATATATTCTTCCATTTGCCAGACTTACCACGTAGAAGGACAAAGATTGAATTCACAACTGAAAACACAGATGCAGTGTTGTTCGGGAGAATCTCTGACATAATTTTGTAACATTTTTCTTTTATCAGATTGTCTGAAAAGTGTAGTTGGTTGTACCATGACTGTGACCAACAAAAACAAATCACGGCAGCAGGTGGCGTAACATTTCACATCTTTAACTGAGATTGAAACCCACCCAACCGTACATTAGACTAAGTATCATACCGCTCAGCCAATAGTCAACATACATTGGCTCGGGAATAATAAGGCATTATGTATTAGCTTTTGCTTGTTTACATTTTGCCTTACTAGAAAATTTAACTAACAAAAACTAAAAATATAACGAACTAAAAAATATAAATCACTTAATGGACCTATTCAATTTGATATATATATATATATATATATATATATATATATATATATATTTCAAAATGAATATGTCAATTAAGAGATTTATATTGTTTTAGAATTATTTATTTTTTTCTTACATACATTCATGTTTTCAGTTTGTTGCATTCGTCAGAGAACTTGTGTGGTATAAGGCCATATGAATAGGGCACGAAATGAGACTCAATAGCCGCTCGTGTAGGTTTGTTCCCCTTCTGCCAAACATTTTCCCTGAAGAACTTAATAAGCTGGAAACATAAAACGTATGTAAGAAGAACTAATAATTCTAAGAAAGCACAAATCTCTTAGTGGACCAACTCATTTTTGAAATATTTAATATTTTCTCTCTTTGGATCGACAAGACTATATATATATATATATATATATTTATATACACACACATACACACACACACATATATATATATATATATATATATATATATATATATATATATTCTTATTCCGCTAGAAAGCGGAAATGCGAGATAAGATTATATTATCTTATAACATTATCTAGTAGTATGGGAACATTTTTAAAAACTTTAATTATTAAAGGTTCCGATGCTATATTTACTGTAGGTACTATTTACCAACCCCTCCGCTCGGGCAGGATATGACACAAGGTCAATTTTTAAGCGGAGTTTAACAGGTTAGAATTCAGAGTTTTCCTTCTCCTAGACTAGTTGCCTAACCAAGGCTCAAGAACCTAGTCTGTCCTACTATTTACCCATAGCTGGAGGGAGAATATTTGGATTCATACCTTTCCCAAGGGTATTAGTGCTATGTGAAATGCAATCAGTCTCATCCAGGTTTTGAACTCGTGTCGCCGTGTCCATTTCCTACGACGATATCGACTACACCACGGGCACCTCCGATATTTACTGTAAGTACGACATAATCTTTTTACCGTTCTGTTGACAGCACTTTAAATATGAATATGTATTAGAGGGTAAATAATGCGATCCAAATGTAATCGTGCAGAAGACTGAACTTTGACCATAATGACAAATGGTATGTGGAAAAACCAGAAATTAAACGCATATACTTCTCTCGGGTTTAGGGTCACTGGTATTTAGAAAGAACTACAAAAAAGTGTATATTAATCAACGAATGCAATTACCAAACTCCAAGGCATAAAATAACTTTGAACGAGTTTACATGCCGTTAAAATGAAGCTGTGAATCATTTGAGATGCAAACAGATCGCCCATTCTTTGAGAAAAAACAGTTCTATTATAAATTCACAAGAAGAAAATAACTTGTCATCTAGTGGACTTTGCCATTACAGCTGAGGAGAGAGTCAAAAATAAGAAAAGTGAAAAACTGAACAAGTGACTCAACCTTGCCAGTGAGATGAAGTTATGAAACATGAAAGTTAAAAATGATACAAACTGCTGGAGCTCTTGGATCAGTCCCAAAGAACCTGGAAACAAAAGTGAAAGAACTGGAGAACATAAGAAGAATTAAAACTGTCTATTACACATTACGGCTGAGATCAATCAGAATAGTTAGAAAAGTTCGGGGTAATTGAGGCGACTTGCAGATACTCGGAGTTCAATAAAAACCACCTGTTCCTCCCTTTGTAAAAAGCTCATGAAAAGAAAAAATAATAAGAGTAAAAAAATAATAATAATAACAATAATAATAATAATAATAATAATAGAGCATGAAAGTGACGGTGATACTAAATGAAACATGAAAGTGGCGGTAATATCAATTGTTGTTGGTGCGCTCGGTACAGTCAACAATGGATTAGTAAAAGGAACTGAATGGCTAAGAAGAGGAGAACGATTGAAGACTATGCAAACTACGGAATTGTTGAGATCGGTCAGAATAGTGAGAAGAGTCCTGGAGAATTTCTGTCACTTAAACTCCAGCTAAAGGTTGTGTGAAAATTTCTCAAAGGAGTAAAATAATAATGATAATAATAATAATAATAATAATAATAATAATAATAATAACTCTATGGGCGTTTTAAACGACTGATAAACGGCATCTCACACGACAAAACCTGGACATGGCTAAGAAAAGGAAACGTCTCATGAAAAACTGAATCTCTCCTAATGGTTGCGCAAAATAGCGCCATAAGAACCAACCATATCAAGGCGGGGATAGATAAGACTCAACAAAATAGCATATATAGGCTACATGGTGACAGAGACGAAACGAACAATCACATAAAAAGTTAATGCAGCAAATTAGCACAGAAAGAGTACAAGACTAGACACGCCTGGGAAATGTACAAGAAATTTAAATTTGACCATACGGACAAATGGTATATACGCAATCCAGCATCTGTCTAGAAAATGACACGCATAAACATGCACACGGATCACCTAATCTCGCCCAGAAGACCAGACCTTATAACAATCAACAAAAAAAGAGAATTTGTAAAATTGTTGACTATGCTGTCCCGGCTGACCACAGAATAAAAATGAAAAAATGTGAAAAGAAGGATAAGTACCTCGACCTTGCTAGAGAATTAAAAAAAAACTATGGAAAATGAAAGAGACAATTTTGCTAATTGTGATTGTAGCTTTTGGTATTGTAACTAAAGGATTATTAAAGGGCCTGGAGGATTTGGAAGTTAGCGGCCGAGTGGAGACCATCCAAACGACAGCATTATTGAAGACGGTCCGAATACTGAGAAGAGTCCTGGAGACTTGAGGAGACTTGCTGTTACTCAGAAAAGATCATCAGCTAATACTGATGTGAAAAACTGAAAGAGTAAATGATAATTGCTGCAGCACAAACCACCATCATAAAGACAAATTATATGAAGGCCAAAATCGATAATACACAACAAAGTATCCAGTGTACACATTATATGTAAAACCATTAATCACTTAATAGGTAAAGGTGGCAACCTAGCGAAAAGGATGTATAAGACTTAACACGACAGGGTGGCAAAGGTGATCCTTAAGGAACTGTGCAAGAAATTGAATTTTGACAATATCACCAAATGGTATATGGGCAAACCACAGTTATTCCTAGTGCATGAGACGCAAAAATTCCCTGGGATTTTGAGATACAAACAGATCACAAAATCCTGACCAGAAGACCAGATCTTGTATTGATTGAAAAAAAAAAAAAACTTGTCATGAAGCCATCTTTTCCTTTCCGCTGGATCACAGAATGAAAATAAAAGAAAGCGAAAAGACAAGCAAATACATGGAATTTGCCAAAGAATCAAAATAACTGTAGAACATAAGGTTTACAGTGCTACCACTAGTGCACTTGCAACGGTCCCAAAAAAAGAAAGTGATGAAATTGAAAATCAGATGAAGAATTGAGACCTCCAGACCATAGCAGTGTTGAGATCAGTTAAAATATTCAAAATAGTCCTGGAGAGACCTGAGGAGACACACTTTGATAAAATAATGATAATAATAATGATGCCCTAATGCAATATTGATTATCAGCAGATTTTACTTCAACAGTAATAATATAAACCGAATAATATCAACATAACATCAGCCGAAACAACTAGCTGTAAAGTACAATCTTATGAAAACCTAATCATATATGTGTTTGAATATGATCCAGTATATCAATTTATTTATCTGTATGTATGTATTCACCCAAATCCTTTGCAGAAGCAGCATGTGACATAAGTTTAACAAATTTGAAATGCAAAGTTAACAAACCTACTCGAGTGAGTTCGAGTCTCATTTGGTGCCCCATTAATATGGCCTTGTGCCACTAGATCAAAATAGACAATACCAAAAAAATTCAAATTTCTTAGTGAACCTAGTGATTTTGATATATATATATATATATATATATATATATATATAAATATATATAAAATAATTTCTACATGGCCAGAGCAATCCTGAGGAGCCGTTTGGTGAAACCTAGGTAGACTCTCTCTCTCTCTTGGTCATGTCGGAATTATTTTCATAATACTAGCTCTATTTGATGTATTGAACACTTACGTTTTGGCTGAGGTAATTCTGTCGGTGTTTTTTTTTTTTTTTTTTTTTTTTTTACAAGACATCCCTTCAGAGGGATTATTTTCAAGTGGGACGTGTGTTTTTCGACTTTTTTTTTTTAACGATTTTTTTCCACATATATCAGTTTGTAGAATTTGCAAATTGTACAATCTTTTTTTTACACCAAAAGAATTATATATATATATATATATATTTATATACTTTCTACGCTGTGGGGCTTAGAATATGTTCAATTGCCTCCCCTGTCTGAGAGGTTAGCTCTCCACCACCAAAAAACAGGTCTTACCCCTAGGTATTACAGGAATCTTCATTTGGTGGTGCAGCTCTCATACTGGTGAGCGTCAAGTCACCACATTGCCGTCCTTACTCCTTGGTCCACTCTGAATCAGTGTGCTATTACGTGTTTGGGTCACATTTAAAGGTCAAATTATTAACATTCGACGGGAATACTTCAAATCATACAACATGATTCACAATAGAATTCCTCAACTTAAAAAAGAAAAAATGTAGATCTATATCCTTGCTCTTGAGATCATAATAATTACGCAGATGCGTATTTCTAATCTTCTCGGGAAGACGTGACCCTGGAGGTGACGGTGTCCTCTGTAAAGAGTACGGATGTAACTTGCAAGACACATTCAGGTTAATTGGCCACGCAATTACCACGTCTAGTTGATTTGGCGTTACTTGTGTGCAATATGGACAGTTCGACTCTGCGATCTGTGGTCGCTGGTTCGATCTCCAGTGGTGGAGATCACAGTATACACTGCTGATATGATATAATAATATCGAAACAGCTGTCCAGTGTTTCTGTATATCATGCTTAAGTGTTTACTGGATTTTCTGTTTATGGTAATTCAATTCACAATATAATTCCTCTACTTAAAAAAGAAATGTAGTTATATAACTGTGTACTAAGAATTTGTATTAGAAATAATTTGTAACTATTTAAGTGTGTGCAAATATCTGATTATTATCATTTAATAGGAATAGTTAATTGAAACTATATAAATATGAATGATCCGGGAGAAATCCAGTGAAATGAGTAGCACCCCACCCTATACCTCGGTGTAATAGCTATTGAAAAGGGAGCCTTCTGGTCGCCCTCGACTACGGCCGTCAACTTCTCTTATTTTTTTTACTTTATTAATAGATACATAAAATTATAATTGTTCACAAATCATTATTAACATTGATTAATCGAAAACATATAATTACGTGTAATGATCTTTGTACAACTCATTACTTTTACATTGGAATACTTCAAACTATATAGCGGTGCGAATTATTTTTAAAAGAATACCAGAGACAATAGAAATAAGTGCATATTATATCTATCCAATAAGAATATTAGAAACTATATCCTCATGTGCAGACAAATTATTATTAAAATGATAAAACAGGAATAGTTACTTTAAATCTTATAACGATGTGTAAAAAAGGTTGATTGTTGAATTAAAATTACTTACAACCATATAATTGAGTATAAACTATGAGATATAGTTATTTGAAGCTATAATTGTTTCACAGTTGCTATTATCATAAGTTACGAGGATCTTTAAATAAGTTTCCAAATTTTTTTCGTATGGGCACTTTTATTGATTGTACACGCATGAAACTCTTGTCCCCTTCGAGGTAATCTCCCCCGTCTGCAATGCACTTGTTGTACGGTCCCAAAATCTTTTGGAAGGTCCCATGGAAGTCCTCTTGTGTGAGAGTTTTAATGACTTTTGTCCCAGCCCCTTTAATCTCCTCAATAGTCTAATAACGAAAGCCTCTGAGCTTAGGGAATAACCAAAAGTCACTGGGAGCAAGGTATGGACTATAGGGAGGGTGATGAACAGTCTTGAGGCCCATCTTGGTCAAATAGTCTGTGACAAGGATGGAGTTGTGGACTGGTGCATTGTCCTGCTGACATTGACCCGATTTGAAGAGTGCTGGCTTCTTTCGACGGAATCTCCTCCTGAACTCCCTTAAAAC
>CAUZXS010002739.1:22500-32668 GCA_963585895.1 Sepioteuthis lessoniana
CAGAGAACTTGAGAGTAAGTGGGGTAAATAGACAGATCGATAGAAATGTGCAATGATATATATATATATATATGTGTGTGTGTGTGTGTGTGTGTGTGTGTGTGTGGATAGATAGATATAGATATATATATTTAAATGAACGAGAGAACAGAGAGTTAGACAGATATTAATAGGGAAATAAATTGTAGATATGAACAAGATAGATAGATAGATAGATAGATTAATATCCAAACAGAATCAGAGCAATAACTTCTTAGATTTAAATGAAGAGACTTTGCCTTGCTGTTTCTTGTAGAATATATGACTGCTGAAATCCTTTCCGAGAAGTCGATGTATTCGTTTAAGGGGACATTTGAACCTGACAGCGAATTCTGTCACTCTTTACAGTTTGTTTGGTGTAACTCAATACATATATCATTACTTTGCACTGAGTGGGACTCCATGTCACGTAGGTCATTCAGCATGCTCTTGTGTTAAGGATATAAAATTTGATGTATCGCGCATGAATTTGAAATCGTCAATAACTCTTCATAAATAACGAAACGAACGATTAGGCCTCTCAGCTACACGTATGCAAAAAGGAACGTCTCAGGTAAGTTTTGACTTGTAACAAGCGAGTTTTCTATGACATATTCAATGACTAATGATTTGTCAACTGGATTCGTTTTGTGAGTTAGCATCCTGAAATAGGCGAACATTTTGAGATAGATAGATATATAGATGTGTACAGTAAATAAAGTATGGCTTACAAAAAGGAAGAAAAAATACCCTAAAAAGGAGTGTTTCACTGTAATTAAAAAAAAAAAAGAATACAAAAATATCATTAGTACATTCCGTTGGTCACAAAACTTTTCTGCTTCTGTTTTTGTTTGATCGACGGACTGACTTTAATGGGTCTCAACCTCTCTGGGTTATTTTATACCAAAACTTTATGGAATAGCTTATAATGTACATTTGACATTTTTCTGTAGTTGTTTTTTAAGTGTTGCAACCATACTAATGGTTATCACTTGGGTTTTTTTAACAAAAAACGATGCCTTGAGAAAACGCTAGATTGGAACGACACAGGGATACCACGTGCTATTTGAAACATTCCAACAAACAATACCCTACAGAAACTCTTGAAGTAACACACTTCAAAACAGTAGATGTACAGCAGTTTAACTCTCAACTTACCAAATAACCAAGAAAGATGTGCATGGCCTGCTATATATGGTTCAGAACATGAAGACAAATACATAATCGGTATTTTTTTATGGACGCTTACTCAGGGATAAACCATTTGGGGGAAATTTAAAAAGAACTTTTATTCATTAGTTCTGTGTTGACCCTGGATTCCGTCTTTTAGAGTTTCCAAAAGCAGTGGTTGATAGAGACGGGAGGAGAGAGAGAGTCAAGAGAATCCATGCAGTCAGCACAACTAAACGACTATGATGATGATACACTTTAAGGAGATTGAATTTATACCTGCAGTAATGAATATGTGAAACTACTAAGCAGACAAACACTTCTGATTATTTCCATCTGATACGCAAAAATTCAATTTGTAGTAATTTCCTTCAACAATAAAAGCGATTTGTAACTTCTCGAAGAAATATGGAAGAAATCTAGGAGGCAAAAAGGAGAAAATCTGAGTAAGGTTGTATGCAAAAGGTTTACAATCAGCGTTAGCTGTTGATTTCATCAAAGAGAAAGTGGATCTATAAGTGCAGCGTCATTAAATACTTTTTGCTTACAATAAATAAATGAGTTTGTATAAATGCATGTGCGTGATGTTGTGTGTGTATGTACGTGTTATTCTGTTTCAGATGATTGGGTGGTTGGCGTTTATGGCATATCAGCTCTTATAGGTTGGTCGGTTGTTTGGCTGGATTTATCGCATATCAAATTGTGTGGGTTATTTAATGCCAAATCCATTTTATACAAATAAACAGTTATTTTTCAAACAATTTAGTTTACCATAAGCACACATTTTCATTGTCAAAAAGATTTCTATTTCAAGGTAATCAGTTTAGTCAAACAGTTTTAATTCAAACAATTTACTTTAGTATAAGTATGTTTTTTGTTAACACACAGTTAAATGTCAAAACAGTTCTGTTTCAAACAGGTTTAGCCTAAGAACAGCTTCAATGTTTTAAACAGTTTAGCCTAAGAACAGTCTCAATGTCAAAAGCAGTTTCATTTCAAACAATTTAGTTTAGCCCCAAGTACACTGTTTAAATGTCAAAACAGATCTATTTCAAGCTATTCAGTTTAGCATGAATCTGCTGTGCATCCCCCAAAGCTCCAGCATTAATAGAGCCTCACTATCAGATTGTTTAGTGTCATGTCCAGGACACTCGTTAGGGAAGACGCTTATTCCTCTGCAGAGAAATAGTCGCAATATTCCACGGCCTCAACCGACTGAGCAAATACTTGTTGGTTATTTACTGCCAAACCCTGTTCATATATATATATATATATATATATATATATATATATATATATATATATATATATAATTTGTAAACGCAGAGTTCGTAGAAAAGATTTCTAGACTAGCAAGATATTATTTGGTTGCACATAGTTTAATGTTATGAGGTATTTCTAACATGAATAATTCTATTTAATATCAATCATCTGTCTGCACATAGTTAAATGGGTATGCATATAAGATTTGTGAGTGAATAGTTTATAGGTAATTTTATTTATAAAAAATTTAGAGCTTTCACACAATTAAGAATTATTATTGCTTGCACACGGATGGTTTCAAGTATTGCAATCAAACGTACATGATTTTGTTTGGAATCTTTCATTTGCAATTACAAATTGAAGTAGTTAAAAGTATATCTATTTAATAGAAATAATTCTATTCAACATTAGTCTACGCTCACAGTTAAATGGTTAAAGTATTGCTTTGTATTATCAATAGTTAATTTTTTACACACAAGTAAACAGTTTCAAGTTTTGGGATTCAACATTGATAATTCTATTTCTTCATAACTCAATCGGTTTTACTGTTAAAGGGTTTCAAGTATGGCTTTATGATATTAAAAATTCAATGTATTATCAATAATTTGTTTGCACGCAAGTAAATGGTCAAACAGTTCTTTTTGACCCATAGATGGGGCCCTAACAGGTACTACAACTCCGCGTCAGAGTTAACCTGGGAGTAATGATAATGATGGGTAACTCCACATTCCCCAGACCTCCAGAAATGGAACCTCACCATGTGATACAGTTTAGTGTTATAACCAGAGCTTTAGTTGGTAGGGAGGTGTTTTAAGTGAATTGATTATTCCTTATCGTAGTTCCTGATTGCTAAGATTATCATAAATGATCTAATTATGCAAAGAGAATTTTTTATAATTCAGTGGTTTCAATTTTCCAAATTTGGTAAATTTTCCTTTGAAAATTGCTCTTGGAGGTTAATTGTATAGACAAACTCTCGAATTAGTCCAGTTAACGTTTCGCAGATAATTGGATGCCCTTTAATTCAATCTTTGATTTATGTTAATCATCTTTAATTTCACCTGCAGTTATCATAAGAGAGTCATTTGCATATCCCAACATATTTTCAACTTGTAAAATATTATATTCTATAAAAAATATCTCTATATAAATTTGTTATTAATCTCCGTATATCTGCTCGAATTTACTTGGAGATATAGAAAAAAGTATTGTTTTCGAAGCGATCCTCCTCCTTTCATAGTAAAAATAGATTGTGAAATTCAGGCAAATATAAACTTACTTTCTGATTGATAAAGTTATTGATTTCAACAACATTTCAAATTGAACCGTTATTTTACACATAAGGGTTAGGGAATCGCGTACATTCTACGTTTATATTAACATCTTTGTAGATTATGTTAAGCGATTTTTAACAGAGTTGTGTATCAAGTATTCCTATTTAATACATATACGTTACACAAAGTCGCATCATTAAATAATTCCTATCTAATCCGAATTAGACTATGGTTTCTAGTTATTGTTTCGAATTAATGATTTTCATTTGTTTGCACAAAGTTATATTCTTTCAAGTAATTGATAACAATTCTTATTCAACAATTATGGCTTCAAGTAACAGCTCCTAATATAAATATTTAATTGTTGTCAAGTCTTCTCTCAAATACGAATACGTTTTAAAGAGATTTATTTGACCAATTGATAAAATTTTAAGCAGATTGTATTTGGAGTTATCATAGTTATGAGTTACCAAATATCCATAACTGAAGTCTCATAATTAGATACAGTTTAGAGTCATACCAAGAGGTTTATTTAAGAAAATACTGTATATATGAATGTATAAGTAGATCTTGTGTATTTTCTGACACTTGATTTATAATCACAGAATAGAATTAACATTTGAAGCCAAGCGTTGTTGCTAGTTTTAAATATTATTCTTGAATTGTGACCTCGTACAATTATTACGATTGTGTAGGTCGACTCACTGTTAAACCTAAAAATAGTTAATCAAAATTCGATATACGCCATTATATACCGTATATACTCGTGTGAGGAATGACTATTTGAAGACCAGGTTTTTTTTTGCTTAAAAGACAAAGCGTCCTTCATTATGGTAGATAAGTTTTGAAAACGTATATGGTTACATTGATTCTAGACCTAACTGCGATCCAAGGTATCAGTGCATAGCCTATAACTAAACAAAGATTATTAATTAACATAAGATTTTACCGTACATAATAGAGTCTTTATTTATCTTTACCGGGCCATTGGCCTGATGAGTAGAAGGTTCGTTAATGATCCAGGAGACCAATGTTCAATACCAGGTCAAGTAATACCAAATATTCACAAAATGATACTTGATGCAGCCTTGCTTAACATTCAGCGTTATAACGTAAGGTTTTGGAGGTGCCCGTGGTGTAATGGTTATCGTCGCAGGAAATGGACACGGCGACACGAGTTCAAAAACTGGAGGAGACTGATTGCATTTCATATAGCACTAATACCCCTGGGAAAGGTATGAATCCAATTATTCTCACTACAGCTTTGGGAAAATAGTAGGGTAGCCTGTGTTCTTCAGCCTTGGCGAGGAAACTAGTCTAGGAGAAGGAAAACTCTGAATTCAAACCTGTTAAACTCCGCTTAAAAATTGACCCTGTTTCATATCCTGCCCGAGCGGAGGGGTTGGTAAATAGGATTATAACGTAAGGTTCAAGGGTAAATTGGAGCAATCCAGAGGATGGAGTAGCAACCTCTCCGACACATTGGTGTAGTAGCTATTGAAAATAGAGCCTTCAGGTCACCCTCGACTAAAGTTGCCAACTTTACTAATATTACCAGTGCTATTGTGTATCAATGCTGAGGTTTAAATACGATTGGAATATTCAAGAAAGCATGGTCTAGACATTGTTTATTGAAGTACTGAATTGATTCGATTGTATTACAGTAGTTTGGAAATTATGAATATGTATATGATTAGATGTTGAGTACATTGTTTTGTAGATTAGAATAGCCAAATGTTAGAAGTTATTTATTATACGAAACATATGTTAAAAACAATTATGTGGCCAAACATTATATGAATTCTTTCACTATACGTGTATGTACGGTAATGCATCTAAGCTATGGTCCTAAGCTGCCTCTGATGGCAAGAGTTCAATCCTCGATTTTGGAAATGTGGACTACACCATAATTACTATTACTCTTAGGACCACTATGACTCGGAGTAGAAGCACATGTTAGAGTCCCTTCTATGGTTCAAATAGAACTGTTCAAACATTTACAAAGGAATATTAGTATTATGTATTTGAAAATATACAGCTGGATGCAAGTTTTTGACATTAGATAGGTATACTTGATATGCCATTAAAAAAAAGAAAATAGAGAATAAGTGATACACCGTAATGTCCCTGATGGCTGAGGAGCTTGTTTGTTTGTTTGTTGTTTTTTTTTTTTTTTTTTTTGTTGCTTTTTTTTTCTTTTCGACTGCCATCGCCGGTATAATGAGATTCAGCAAAAACAGAACGATAGGCACTTGATCTATAAAATTCTTAATAAATTTTATTAAGTAATGTCATGGTGTTACTCGTAAATATCACTTCCAAACAATATCCATAAAATACATGCAGCAGTGATGTTAATAAAGTACGCAGAATGAAAATACAAAGGATCTCGTCGTGTTTATGTAATTAACAATGAAATATTAGATAGTAAGCTCAATAGGGGTAAGGTTGTTATTTACTAAACATAATTCAGTTTATGAAAACAGCAAGAGTTCGGAAACCCCAGTGAGAATCAAACTCTCTAAAAAAAAACATTTCTTCAAACGAAATGTGCCCTAAAATAATAAGAAATATTTGTTTAGTCATATATAGAGGTCCCACAATTATTACGGTTCCTACTGCTGGTATATGATTACCCATTAAAATAATGAACTGGTTCATCCCGGCTTAACTTTCGTGTTTTTGCAAGAAGTGGTCCTTTTTAGAAGATTTGACCGAAAGTCAATAAAACTAAAAATAGCTAAGATTTGTCACTAGGTTATCTGTATTGGGGATCTAGTAAGGATCAAATTCACCAGAGCAATAGATTTTTTTAGAGTAGCTGTTTAATCTACCAGTCGAATGAAGAGTCACTGTGAAGTAATGGCAGTGCCATTAAATACTATTATTGTCCACAATGAAAAAATAAATATGTATACTTGCATGTGGCTGTGGCTGTGTGTGTATGTACGTGTTATTCTGTTTCAAATGGTTATGTGGTTGGTTTTTATAGCATATCAACCCTTAAACTCTTGATCATTTGCTGCCAAATCCAGTTCATATATATATATATATATATATATATATATATATATATATATATATATATATATATATATATATATACTATAACAGTGTTGGTCGTCACTAAATCACTTTGTTTCTTTGTGTCGATCCAAGTACAATATAATATCGAGAGTGCTCAATATCTATGATAGAGCTATTATATAATAATGATAATAAATAAATATAAATGAGATATATATATTTAATTCAGGGAATTTAGACTGCAACCCCTGGGTTTCATGGAGTTTTTTGCGAAACAGCAACCATCAGGCAATTAAGAAATTGTAATGAATCGAAAATCGAAAAAATAGTCAAAAAACCGTTGGGATTTTGTAGGAATATTTACATGTGATTGTAAGTGTGTGAGTATGCGAGTTTATATGGCTGTGTGGGTTATATATATATATATATATATATATATATATATATATATATATATATAAAATTTGTAAATGCATAGCTAGTGAAGTAGTACCTGACCTGTTGAATTGGTTCCTCGAAGATTGAGACTTTACATTCATGATATTACGTTCGTTTTTTGACTAATACCATTGAGAATGATATGAACCCACTTTACCTCCGAGCTATGGGTTAAAAGTATCACTGCTGTTTTCCTATAAGGATGGCTTTGGCATTAAATAACCCATGAATTTTAATAAGCCATTAAAAATTAAACCAAAATCTGGCTTCTCATGGGTTCACATCATTAAACAAAAAATATCTAAACTTGAACTAATGAAAATAATCTTGTTATAATACTATAAAAACAAATTACACTTTCTTAAAAATTGCTGAAGAAAAAGCTGTAAGCGCTTGAAATGTAATTTTTTTTCGGGTGCCTTTTACATTCCTTCTATCTTGCCCAGTCGCCTGGGGCTGTAGAATACATCGATTGCATCTCTCCAGAGAAGTAACACACCCGCCTCACAACGGGTGTTCTGGATATGACACTAAAACAATCTGATGGAGTTTGGGGGAATGCGGGGTGCCCCTTTATTGCCATTGCTCCTAGATCTACTCTGGCCAGGAGTTGTTGCACCTGAGAGGGTTCTATCTATGGGTTAAATAGAACTAAATAGCGTACTATTGCTAAACTGAATTGTTAGAAATAGAGCTGTTTTTGAAAATTAATCAACGAACTGATGCCAAACTGAATTGTTTGGAATGGAACTGTTTTTCACATTGAAACTACTCCCTTGACATTTAACTGAGTGTAAACAAAAATATACATATACTAAACTGATTTGTTTGAATTAGAACTGTTTGACTAAACTTATTAATTTGAAAGAGAAATGTTTTTGACAATTAAGCTGTGTGCTTATGCTAAACAGAACAGTTTTAAATAAAACTGTTTATTTGTTATGAAAATGGATTTGACATTAAATAGCCTACAAAGGTTGATATGCCATAAATCCAAACAAAGAAACAAAGAAACAAACATTCCTTCTATCCGGGGTAAACTTTCTCTGTTCACAAACTACAAAAACTTTTCTTTTATAATTAACACTTTTCTCCTTGGTTGCTTTATGATTTTTTTCTCTTCACTAGTAAAGAAAAGGAGTTTAAACATTACATATAGAATTTCGTGTGCTTTTTCCCATGTTGTTATAATTTGAGATCATTTGAACGAGAATTGGTCAACTTATTACATTACCAAATAATATCAAATTTTCTGAAAAAACGAGTATATCTCAAATGATATCAATTTTTCAAAACACCCTGTATTATGGACTCTGATTGTACAAGACTGATATTCATGAATTTACTGATTTTTTTTCTTTTTTATTTGTGATATGTGAGGTTCACCTCGCCATAATATACGCTCAGGGGAAGACCAAAATCTTGATCTTTTTCTAAGATATTTGTATCGTCTTTCTTCTTAGATATTTGTATTAATACTTCAACAAATGTAAAATGTGATTACAGTAAAATACAAGAAAAATTCTAAAGAATATCAACGACTCAGTCTTGATACAAAAAATATGTCTGAACTCACCACGCTCTTTAAACATGTTAAAAAAAAATAACGCCAATCAGTTTTGATAATACCATTCTACCGACATGACCAATTGTGCTGTTAGGAATTTACATGAAAATGACGACTTCACCATCTTTTTGTATATTTTCTCTTTTTATTTTTCAATTTAATAAACAAACAATTAAATTTTAGTGAGATGTTTTACACACCCCGCCTATTACAGTAGTTTCGTTTTTATACCTGCAAGGTACTTCATTTTTGAGGGTCCAGCTTTTATGATTCGTTTCAAACTTAATTAAGTAATTATATGGGTGAAATGACTGATCCAGAATTGAATGATAACCTTTACCAGATTCTTTCCTGAATTAATTTTGCATGTGTGGAATGCATTAGGAAAATGCTCGCCAATTTATAGTGAGAGAGAGAAAAATCTGTCAGAATTGAAATATAGTTGACTAAAAATGTAATTTTTTTTCTCAATTTCTTTTCTTTTTTATAAAAAAAAATATTTTTCTGTTTTTCTCTTGCGTTCGTCAGATGACTTTGAAAGATGACATTATTTTTTAACACTGGGAAGATTTACAAACTGCTAGACACCCTATAAAGCAATAGATTTAATGCTGGAAACGTTTCTGATTTAGACCTTTGACGCCTGGAAGTCGTCTCAGGATCTGGCATACCAAAGTCTCCTTAAACAGTGCATTTATTTTCGTAATGTGTCATAAAACCGTGATATGAATCGTAGTAATACCCAATCAGTTCATTCAGTTTTAAAGTGAGAAAAAAAGACATTTCTCTTTTCTTCATGAACTTTATCAAATAATAAAATCAAAATGTTATTTCCCTGATCTCCTACCAAATTTGAAAGAACGTAATCAATCCATCTTCTCACAATTGTTCAGTATCACACATTAGCATACTAGTTTGAGTGTTCGCTTATGATATGGGAGGTTAGGGCTCAATCCCAAGTTGAGTCATATCAAAAACACAAAAAAAAGTTATTTGATGCCTCCTTGCTTGATACTCATCATGATAAGGTACGGATGAAAGGTAAGTGGAGCAAGGAAAAGAGCAGTGCCCTCTTCTACACTTCGATGTAGTAGCTATTGAAAAGAGAGTCTTCGAGACACATTCGACCACAGTTGACCAACTTACTTATTTACTATTTAAAAAATAACAAGTTAATTATCTGAAAAAGTTTAAATCTCATTTCTAGTGTTAATATTTTATAATAAAAATTCATAGTTATAGGTTATATTCATAACCAAGCTATACATGAAAAACCCTTGTCCATCGCTGATTTGATCCCGTTATTTCAGCTGGGATCAAACTTCACACAAAGCTGCGTTTTTCTCCCTGTTAATGCCCTTGGCAAAGGCATGAATCCATCTGTTCTTCCTCTAGCTAAGGATAAACCACA
>CAUZXS010002740.1:5000-20000 GCA_963585895.1 Sepioteuthis lessoniana
TTTAAAACCTTTTCAGGGATGACCATAATTCATGAAAAGTTTATCAGAATAACAGTTATTCTCTAGCATGGAGATATTATACCCAGATCAAAATTGACATTTTTGTCAAATTGTTAGAAGAGAAATAAAATATGAAAACCATTTGATTTGGTTGGCTTTTTATGGTACATCAATCCTTGTGGGTAATTTAATACTAAATCTCATATATATATGATTTGTAACTGAATAGCTCGTAAATAACTTGATTTTTGACTGAGTTGTTATAGGTCATTTGTTTGCACACAGTTAAATAGTTACAAATATTCCTATCGAACACTGATAATTCTAACACAAATCACTTGTTTGCACACAGATAAATGGTTTCAAGTATTCCAATCTACCACTTAAGATCCTACTTAACATTAATTATTTATTTGAACATAGTTAAATCATTTCAAGTATTGCTATTTACCATTAGTAATTCTATTTATCAAGTATTCCTATGTAATATAAATAATTTGTACACACCTGTATGGTTTCAAATAACAAATAATAATAATCCTTACTTAATGATTGAAAAAATTTATTTGACCCATAGATGGGACCTTAACAGGTACTACTACTCTGGGTCAGAGCGCACCTAGGAATAATGGCAATGAAAGAGTACTCCACATTCTACAAAACTCCAGGACTGGAACTTTACCATCAGATGCAGTTTAGTGTCATATCAAGAATACTCAATGTGGTGGGGGGGGACACTGTTGCAGAAGTGCAGTCAGCATTGTATTCTAAATCCTAGCCAACAAGGAAGTGGAGAAACCAATTTGGTAGAGTGTTTGTGTTTCTGACATTTTCCTCTGCATGAGCTTCATCAGATAATGATTAGGAAAAAAAAATTATCAAATATTGTGCAAGATCTATGATGCCATGGTAACATGCAAGAGTGGATTGAAAAGTTCATCTGATGATATATCTGCTGTTGGTGACTTTTTTTGACCTATAAGATCCAAGCACTACAGCACCAATGGAAGAAGTGTGTGGACTGCAAGGAGGGACACTATGTTGAAAAACAAACCTTATTTGTCACTTGAAATATTCAGACTATCATCTTATCTTTATTGCTATACTCAAAATGTTTTGGCCGATATGTCCTTTGGCCTTCTTCAGGTGTTTCATGTTGAACTCAGGACCCTATAGAGAACACTTTGGATTGAATATAGGGTTCAGTTCAAAGTGGTAGATTGTTCTAATTCCATTAATCAGGACTGGGTACAAGTGTTAAGATATAATAAGTATTCCGTGTTATTTTTACCTGTAGTTGGGATTGAGCCAGCAACTTCCAGAGGATTTCACTCAGAAGCACTTTTCAACTGAACACTTTATCCACTGTGCCAAGTGTCCAGCTTAACACTTGTACCTCGTCATGGTTAATGGAATTAGAACAATCTACCACTTGTGGATTAAATAAAGGGTTTAATTCAAGATTCAGTGTAAGCTCCCGAGTTAAACATGAAACACCTGAAGAAGACCAAAGGACACGGTCAGAATAACAATGAAGGTAAAGACAATAGTCTGAATATTCTTAGTGATAAAAAATTATCAAGCTACATCTCAGAAATTTAGACAAACCTCATTTGATCACATTCAATGAGAGTATCTTGGTCGGCCTATGAGATTTTCAGCAGACTCTCTTAGTTAAGAATAAACTATCAATAAATGTTCAGACTTGTGGTTATGATTCTTATTTAAGCTATGCATTAAAAAATTTCAAAATATTATGTAGTGTGTGAAGTAAAATATAGTAAGTGATAAATCATAATTAAATAACACATTAGAATTAGTGAATGCTGGGGATAAGGTTTGGTTCAGTTTCTTTGTTTAATGGCATATCAACCTTCATGGGTTATTTAATGCCAAAGCTATCCTTGTAGAAGAATAGTGGTGGTACTATTTAACTTATAACTGTGAGGATAAGGGGATTCATACTTTTTGCAAAGGTATTAGTCTAAAAGTGAACATAAGAGTGAAACTAGAATTTTGACTTGCTTACTATGATTTTGCAGTCCAGCATTTTAGCCATAACACCATGAGGACTCCTCACATTGGCGATAAGTTTTTACTATTCTATTTTAACCTAAGCAAAATTAAATGGAACATTGTTTAATCAGATAAATTACAATTTAAATGTGTATATATATGTGCACATAAATTCAACAAACAAACATACACAAGTGAGTTCGAGTCTCATTGGGTGCCCCGTTCATATGACCTTGCATCACATGTTCTTTGAAGAGAGCAACAGCTGGAAACACATGTAAGAATAAAATAATTCTTAAAAAATACAAATCTCTTAGTGGACCTATTCATTTTGAAATATTTACTTTTTTCTCTCTATGGACCAACAATGAAAAAAATTAACCAAAATGGCTTCTGAAGAAATAGATCCACGACTTCACAAATATTGACCATCAGTAGAATCTTTGAAGGCGTATGGGCAAAAAACCTACAAGTGACAATACTATTTGTCAACCTTACCAAGGCCTTTGATTCCATTCACAAAGGGAAGATGGAAAAAATTCTACTAGCATGTGATATACCAAAAGAGACCGTTGTAACAATAACGATTCTCTATAGAAACACCAATGTGAAAGTACGTTCACCGGATGGAGACACAGAATACTTCGACATTATAGCAGGAGTACTACAAGGGGACACGCTAGTCCCATACCTCTTTATCATCAGTCTAGACTACGTGCTTAGAACATCAATTGATAAAATCAAAGGAAACGGCTTCAAGCTGACAAAGAAAAGAAGCAGAAGGTACCCCGCAAAAACAATTACCTGTGCCAACTATGCCGATGACATAGCAGTTCTGGCAAATACACCCAACCAAGCCGAAACACTACTGCATAATTTGGAACAAGCCACTGCAGGCATTGGGCTCCACGTCAACACACACAAAACTGAATACATGTGCTTTAATCAAACAGGCAACATTTCCACACTAGATGGAAGCTCTCTGAAACTGGTAGACAAGTTCACCTACTTAGGAAGCAGTGTCTCATCAACCAAAAAAGTCACTGACACATGGCTAATGAAGGCACGGACAGCTATCAATAAGTTATTGATCATATGGAAGTCAGACCTGATCGATAAAATGAAACGCAGTTTCTTCCAAGCAGCGGTCATATCGATACTGCTATATGGATGCACCACTTGGACACTAACAAAACGGCTGGAGAAGAAGCTAGATGGCAATTACACAAGAATGCTGCGAGCAATATTGAATAAGTCTTGGAGGCAACACCCCACAAAGCACCAACTATTTGGCCACCTGCCTCCCATCACGAAAACTATCCAAGTTAGACGAACTAGACATGCAGGACACTGCTGGAGAAGCAGGGACGAGCTCGTAAGGGATGTACTCCTATGGACCCGCACATATGGCTGAGCAAAAGCAGGATGACCAGCTTGAATATACATACAGCAGCTCTGTGAGAATACGGGATGTAACCCTGAAAACCTGCCAGAGGCGATGAACGATAGGGAGAAGTGGCGAGAGAGGGTCAGGGATATCTGTGCTGGGGTACGACATGATGATGATAGACACAGACACACACACACTGGTATTTCATTTTAATATTATTCCAGTTAGAAATCTTGTCATGTTTATCAAGTAACATGATCCTCTTTTAAATTCAAATTGTGGTCTTTTTCAAATTAATGCTTTCAAATTATTTCCCCTTTTTCAAAAAAAATAACTATACACATATAAGCAACTTATTTTTAATAAAAACAACTCAATGTTTCTCAGATAAACTTTTTTTATGATTCTTATAAGGAATAATATAAATACCTATGAATACTTCTGTTTTGTTGTCTGGTTTAATGATTATTTTCATAACTGTTTTTGATGTGGTGACAACTTGAATGATCAATTTAAAAAGATTTTTATCAATGATGTTTAATGTGGAATTTATGGGAAGAATTATGCATCTGTTGAATACAGTTTTATTAAGATTCACCTTCAGGTATTTTTTAATTCTTAAATCTTTATTTTATAATGCATTTTATAAGCTTTTCTTCATGACTGTTATAAAAGGAAGATATTGAAGAAATTTAAAGGTATTTTTAACATGTTTACATTCATCATCTAAATATTGGGGGCTACATATACTTAAAGTTCTTAAATAGAAAACTTAAAAGATTTTTAGATTCCATTCTATCAGATATTTTAACAATATACTTGTTTAGGGTGTTACAATTTTACTTTGAACAGCCATCAATAATGATAGCAGCAGCAGTGGAAAAAGATGAAATGCAGGAATCTATTACAAAAGAGAAAACAATGTGGAAATGATTATCTACTGGTAATTGTGCAAGAGATTAAAACTTGACCATACTGACAGATTGTATATGCCCAAATCAGAGATTCTGTACAAGATAATGACACATAAAATTCCCTGGGATTTCAAGATACAAACAGACCACCAAATCCCAGTCAAAAGATTGGACCTAGTTTTGATTAACTGAAAAAAAACCAAAAAAAAAAAACCGATTTGTTTTCTAGTTGATTTTGCTGTTCTAGCAGACCAGAGTGAAAAAAAAAAAAAAAAGAAAGAAATTGAAGGGATAATTGGTTGGTTGTTTGGGTGTTATGACATATCAACCTTAAATAGAAAGGAGACAAATACTTGGTGCTTACCGAATATTGAAAAAGCTATGGAATATGAGAATGACGGTGAAACCAATTTTAGTTGGTGGGCGTAAGAGACTAGAGGAAATGGAAATGAGAGAAAGAATTGAAATTATCTAGACTATAGCACTTTAATTAATTAATTAGAATACTTAGAAGAGTCTTGAGGACCTCAGGAGATTTGCTGTCTCTCAGACTTCAGTTAAGCTGGTGTGAAAAACCTTGAATAATATTTTATTAAAGATTTTTTTTAAACTGTAAAAGTTCATCAGTGATTGCTAAAAGAGAAACAATGTTTTAAGGTTTGAATCAACTTAAAACCTTAAGCTACATACCAATAATCAACTACTCATCAAATCTGCAAAGCCTATGACAAGATATTAATATAAAAAACACCCTAAAATATTCTGAAATGAGAGCAGTCAGAAAAAAATATGCAGTTAACATCATTTTTTTTAGAAATATTTACAAGCTTGCCAAACTCTGCAGTATATAGAATTAAGATATTTTTTCTCTATCATGTTATGCCAAGTAATTAACATTCTGTTACTTAATATAAGAAAAATAAAATATGCTAGCAAGGTAAGTGGCAGTACCTGGGTTAAAATAATATTAACTTTTACTGGCTGATTTTTTTTGATTATTTGATTTATTCACTATAAAACAGTTAATAAAACATTTTGATAGACAACCTTATGATTATTCATCAAATGTTTTTTCTATCTCTCTATTGACACAAAGTTGGGTAGAACTATTGCAAATGAATATTTGATGGTTGCTGATCAGACTCTGGAATATGGTTTTTGAAATTCCTATTTTTTAGGTTACTCAAATTATGTTTTTAACTTTTTGTTTAACTGTTGAAAATAAGCATCAACCTGAAAATTTAAAACCATAAATCACAGTCATTTTCCACCCCCCCCAAAAAAATCAAGACTTTAAAGATAATATGAGAACATAAACAATGAGTTTTATGTATAAACAATGGCCCCAAACATTAATCTCAATGTTTATTAACTTGTAAGTCCTCATGAAATCTAAGTTGGTGTTATGCCAGTGTTTATTGGTGCAGTGAAAAATAGGATGGATGAATTTATGATCAGTTTACATGACTTAAAAAATCATATCCAGAGGACAGATTTTCAGCTATAGAAAGCAGGCTAGTTTTTATTTACTTGAACTAAATCTAACAAATCTTTTTTTTTTACAATAACTCAACACAAATTATAACTTCAAACAGTGGCTTGCATGACTCAAATTAATCATTAAATTCTGAACAATGCTCTGAAAAAGAAATCAGTTTAATCACTTTTTCCCTTTAAATATCAACCGTGCAAAATTTTTTCTGTATTTTCCTAGGGTCAATATCATACTGTTATTTTTGTTGGAGTAAAAAGAAACTAACAGACAGATCAATTATTTTCTTTTCAGTTGAATAACACAACTTCTGTCTCATAATAGTTGTTATATTGAGTGCATGAAATTTATATACAAATATAAATAATTATGGGACAAAGGTAGTATTACTATATTTCCGATTAGGCAAAAATGTCACAAAAAGTTTAAATGTAAAAATGAATTTTTATACACAAATTTATAAAATGATATACATGCAAGTATAAAAAGAAATTAGCATATTTTCATTCAATGTAAGATATACTAATGTATAATTTTCACTGAAAGTTGGTTTTGTAGGGCCTGGATCAGTAACAATGTACCTATCAATCAATCTACTTATATTCTTCAAGAATTTTGATATAGATAAATAATTGTTTAGCATTGAATTTTTAAATCAAGTTTCTCTAAGAATATGCTGATTGCAGAAGGTTAATACCCCTCCCCCCCAAAAAAGAGGTGCCTTAAGGGATGATACTAAACTGCATCTGATAGGATCTAGTTTTAGAGATTTGAGGAGTGTGGAGTACCTCTTCATTACCATTGCTAGCAGGTCCACTGACCCAGAGTGATAGTACTTGTCAGGGTCCCATCTTTAAGTTAAAATAGACCTGTTTAAAATTTTTTGATATCCTATCGGACCGTGGGAAAAAATACAAAAATATGTAAAGATGAACGTACAATAAACATGATTTGCTGGCCTGTAGGCATAAAATAACCCTACACAGGTTGACATCCCAATGAAATTAATTAATCAAGAATTTTGAGGTCGCTAAATATTTTTATCTTAAATATTTGTTTAGCATTGAAGCTTTAAATCCAGCTTCTTAAAGTAACCATTTTTCTCATAGAAATGAAAACAAAATTTTAGTTCCCATGTCCAGGACATCACATTACTCCTTTCCAATTATCAGATATCCGTTGATACAATGATTGTTTTTTCCTCTTTTAAACCTCCCCCAATTAACAAGCATATTCACTAGCAATTTTTTGGGGATTAAAACTGGTAATACTTTTTACTTAGCCCATTTTAAGACTAAGTAAAAAGCAGTACCAATTTTAATCAGACAACTCTAAGCTGACCACTTTGCCATAGCAACCGAGCTGTATAGCCAGCAAGTCTATCATTGGTATAATGAAGTGACAGCATCCAAATCGATAAAGGAACGAGAAGAATTAATGTGTAAAGATCAGAATATTACATTTCCATTCATAAAGAAAAGAAGAAGTGAAAAAAATGTTTAAGATTGTGCATATATACATGGAAAAAAATTATTGGTTTCTATTATTAGATGGATAATAAGAGGTTAAAAATAATTTCTTTTCTGGCTTTGATAAATAAATCTTGTATATACTCGTGTAATGAACTGCTTTTTAAGATGAATTTTTCACAGGAAAAAAAAAGCACAAAAACAAAGGGTCGTTTATTGCACGAGATATATTATTGAACAGGTTGGCGCTTAACCCTCATTCATTCCCCACAATATGTTAAAAACCCTTTTTTGTGGCTAAATATTAGGGGTCGTTCACAAGAAGTTGTTCATTTCTCGACTATATCCGATACATAAAAAGTATTGAATTGTGTGTGTGTGTGTGTGTGTGTGTGTAAAGTTCACAATCAAATACAAATAATGACATAGATAAGAGATAATTTCATGCTAGGTAATATAATATTTTATCATTATCCCCTCCCTTATTTTAATGAGACGTAATTAAAAAATACTTTGTGAAAGATCTACATATTGGTCTGCTCAACAAAATTTGATCATGTAGAAGGATCACATGACTATAAAAGCCGTTTTAAGAACAATTTGTGTGTAACCGAAATTTCTGTTGTGATTAAGATTTAAAAAAAAAAATGACGTACTTTAATCGTATATTAACACTTTCATAAGGACTGTTTTCATTAAAGTCTGAAGTTCGAGTAATTTTTTTAAAATGGAAAACTTACTGTTACCATTCTTACCTTAACTTAACCAACAACGTTAACACTAGTCTCTCTCTCTCTCTCTCATTAAATAGTCAGATCAGTAAAGACAACAAACAGGTAATGTGATATGAATGTACAGCTCGTACGTCTACATGATAAATATATAAAATTAACAAAACAAAAAACTTCAAAGTGTATTTGTGAAGAGAAAAGCCAGATTACTTTTTACCAAACTTTAAAAAGAATATTTTTTCTTTAGAAATATATTTTTTTAAACCCAAAATATTTTTGGGCGTGGACATCGATCAAGATAAATGTTAAAAAAATGCGGCTCCACTCCACGAGGATATGTCTGCACAGTCTTATTTTTTTTTAATGCAACCAAAGATAATCTCATTTTCTTCATAGATTTTAGTTCGGTTGTATTATGTTAGTATTAAAATGTGGTAGTGATACCCAACAACAACAAACTTAAGCTAAAATAAAATAGAATCGTATTTTTAAGTGAGCAACTTTTATTTGGAGGGGGCATTGTAAATGTGTGATAAAAATGAACCGAACATTAAGTGTCAAGACAGTGTGTTCTTTTATTGTATTCATTTATTTCCCCCTTTTCTTGAATATTTTAAAGTTATTTTTCATGAATTGCAACCGTTTCATTCATAGTAGCAATAGTAAAGCCAAATGCTGCTGCTGCTGAAATGAGAGAGAGAGAGAGAGAGAGAGAGAGAGAGAGATTTTTATTCAAAGAAGTATTTTTATTCCAAGCCATAACTAAAGGCAAGCACATCAAGCTTCGTACGGCTGTAGTGTGTATACAAATTCACATACGCATTATTACGGTACTAAAAGAAAAGTCTGGATCAAATTTTACGTACAAAATTGACACAAACATATTTTGTTCATTTTCTTGTTTTCTTGTTAGCTTAAAGTACTACAAAATACAGAAAAAATATAATTCACTACATGGAGTGAATCACATGCACAACAAAAGATGGCTTCAACACAGAATATGCAGGGCAGTCTGACCAATGTATTCATAGCTTTTTTGTGGTTTATAGCAGGTAAGACAATAGATTTTAACCATTATATATACATACATATATATATACACGCACACAAACTTGCTTTTTTAAAAAAAAATTCTTATTCTTATTTCAGATTTTCAAAAATATACATATACCAGTTAAACAAAACAAAACAAAAAACAACCACCTTTTTTGTTACATCTATGTTTAGTCTCCATCACACTATAGCAACCAAAATTAATAATCAACCTAGGATTCCTTTGACGTTTTTATTTTATTTTAGATTTTTTATTTCTATATTTTTTCTGAAAAATAAAGCGGTATCTGTCCCTTTTTCTAATAGTGAGGGGGAAAAACAAAAAAAAAAAAAAAAGAAAGAAAAGTAAAAAAACGACTAATTAATTTTCATATGACCTGTCGTCAAATCATTAACGTGGTTAACAAAACTATCAATTTCTATTTTTTTAGTCATTTGTAAAATAGGTGAGGCAAAAATGACATTATTACCATAAAAGGGTCTGTTCAAAAGTCGTATTTTGGCTCTACCATGATCGATTTGTTGCAAAATTTTTGATTAAAAAAAAAAGTAAAAAGAAAAGGAAATTAAATGTATTTTTTAAAAATAAATACGTCGTGATAACTATTAAAGTTTTGCAAAATAATAATAATATTAAACAAGTATGTGGTGTAGTTGAATAAAATAATGTTTTTAGAAATAATTGTTTAACGGTTATTTTTTATTGCGAATGTGCCTTAAACTTGGCAGTATTGTATCGTAAGATTTTTTCAAAAATAATCTAATGACTCAAACTGTTATTGTCGCATTAACTTTCACTGTTAAACAATTTAAATGTAATGTTTTATTTTTCACTTGAGAACTTTACTCAACTTTAATAGCCTCTCTACGAACCAAAATCATATATATATATATATATATATATATATATATATATACACACATACACTCGTTGGTAAAAAAAGTAATTTATGAACAAGCACTTGTTTACTACGTCCGCGTGTTACTTAAAAAGGCATGAAACTAATTGTTTCGTTCATTGGACCCTTGATGTATGAGTTAAAGATCGTTTTGAGACAAGTATTTTTTCCCTTTTCGTATTGCTAGACATTATTTGGATATTGTAGTAATTCCATTTTTCAACATAACTGATATTGTCAGTAAATTATTCAACTAAATCTTTGGTATCATTACACACTTAAAAAAATGAATCTGACACTCTTTCTTTTGAATGTTTTGAAAAAAAATTATATCTTTAATATGTATTCTTTTATCATGTAGTCTTTATCTCTTAATTGTAAAATAAATATATTTTTGTCATCTATATCTGACTTAAATTTGTTTCGTCTTGGGCAAAAAGTAGATGAAAAGTCGCATTTAAAAAAAATCAATATACACAACAGCTATCGAAGGACTCAAAGATGCAAATAGCAATTGTATATATGTGAATACATTACACATCAAATACAATTTCCTTCCGACAAATATCTATACTAATACACTCCACTTACGATTAAGTAAAATCAACAGTATGCTATCCCATTTTCTTGTTTTTGTAGGTTACAATAAGGTTTTATTTATCCTTTATGATACAGGTTTCAGTGCAGTTATGAGCGAGGACTAAATTTTAACTGCCTATATATTAGTTTTCTACAATCTTGAAGAAAACTATATTTGCCATATGAGTCGAAGAAAAAAGTCACTGTATTTTTTTTCCCTCCGAGAGAGGACTTACGTTTTTACCATATCTTCGTTTCTTAAAAATAATTTGTCGAAAAAAAAAAAAAAAAAAAAAAAAAAAAAAATGCATTTCGAATGTCGAATAATAGCAATATTTCAATTTAAGGAAGAGTACTTGAAATTAAAAAAAAAAAGTTCAACTCAACATCTGGAATAACTAGACTGGGTTGATTTCTTAAAACGAGAAATGTGGAGTTAAAAAAAAAGTTTCAATTTCAACAATTTTTATTTTTGAAAGAAAACGGATTAATTCACCCCATCTGTTTACAATAAAACTAAATTATATAAACCCTCAATTTGACTCATTTAGTCTTTAGGAAGTGTGTATAGTGGACGGTATAGACTTCAAACCTAAATTTAATTTATTGAAATTAGATATATCCTACTATTACGAACAAAATAGCTATTGACATTGAAAAGGAAAAAAAAAATTGTTTTTATCGACCAAGCATAACTACTAATGCAGTGCAGTAATCTGGTGGTTATGACGTTAGAAAACACTAGAGCAAGAACATCTTTTACTTAGAATATTATCAATGAATAATAAATGCACACAAAAACATTAATCTGAACAGTTACGAAAATGTTACTCATTGTGGAAGCAGGGCTTACAGGGAGTGCGACAGACAGACAATTTTTTTTGTGTCTGAAATATGACTAGTGAAGAAGAAGAAATGATAATAATAATAATAATAATAATAATAGCAGCAGCAGCAGCGAAAAAATAGACAAATACTTTAACTTTACCAAAGAACTGAAAAAAACAAACTGGGGAACATAAAAGTCAAAGTAATACCAATTGTAGTTGGTGTGCTCAGAACGGTCTCTAAGGGACAGGAGAAAAGACTGGAGCAATTGGAAATCAGTGGGAGAATCGAAACCATTCAGACTACAGCATTACTGAGATCAGCTAGAATTCAGAGGAGGGACCTGAAGAGACTTGTTGTCACTTAGACTCCAGGGAAAGACCACCAGATAAAGCTAGTGTTAAAAACTTGCAAAGTGTGAAATAAGTGACAGTGATACCAATTGTAGTTTAAGCCCTTAGAAGAGTCTCCAAAAACCAGAAAAACAGACTGGATGAACTGGAGATGAAAGTATCCAGATCACATCATTCCTAAAATCAGCTAGAATATTTAGAAAAATCTTGGAGAACTTGAGAGGCTTGCTGTCACTCAGTGAAAGACCATCAGTTAGCTGGTGTAGGGAAAAAAGAAGAAAAAAGATGATGAGGAAAATGTCAATGTGTGCCAAAAACTGTAAAAATGATTTTTGAAAAATATGATATGAAAGTTTTTGATTGTCCAGGGCAATCACCAAGCTGGCCAACAACTTTTATTTCTTACTTGTGTGGTAGTTGAAAAACTATCAATAAATGAAAAAAATAAAAAGAGAAAAAACAAACAATGCACACACACAACCAAAAACGAACATATCCTAAACTCAAGCTCTGTTGCTTAAGGTAAATACTTATTTATGATTCATGAGACATTTTACAAAAGTCAAAAATAGAACTTGTTGACATCTGCATTTCAAAAATGGCAGACCAGCTCAGTCAATTTAAGTCTAAATTGAAAAATAAAGATAAAGAGTAATATGAGACTAAACATGCAATAAGGATTTAAAAAACTGAGGTGGGGGAATTTAATCCATCATGTTCACTCATTTTCTTTTTGAAAAATTCAGTCATTTTATATTTCAAAGTAAACATCACTTTGTATCGACAGTTTCCGCTTAGGGATTTAATGGATATACAAATCAGTATTATCTCATTAAATCCCTTGATTTATTTGATAATAGGATTTGTTAATTAAAACCTTAGACGTGAGACTAGTTATATTTGTATACAGTTTATTTGGTTGGCAATAATATATTGGGATTTTTTTCTTCATTTTAGATAGGAAATAACTTTCCTGATTTACTAATGATATAATCCATTATTCTTTTTTTAAAAATAATCTATATATGGACCAGATAGAAATTGATATTAATATCCCAGGAATATATATATATATATATATATATATATATATGGAAAATAAGAATGAAGCCTACTTATCAGTGATGTACCCTAGGATCATCAAAGATTCTGGATCTTTCTTACCTCAGATCTCAGGGCAACTCATCCTGAACTGAAGTGCAACCAAATAAGTTTAAAGTTGATATTAGAATTATATTCTAATAGAAATATTTGAAAATTGTTATTGTTTTTATTACATGTACTGTCAAGCCATTAGCATTTTATCTCATATATTAGTGAAATTCTTATATCAGAGCTATACACTTAGTGTTAAGAGAATAAACCCATTTTCAGTACAATCTGCAACTGAATGATAATTTTTGTGAAGTCTTCCTTGTTGGTGAACGTCATTTTTGAATAATCCCAATTCTCTACATAATGGAGATAACTATCAAATGAAAATTAGAATTCTTCACTTCTTCCAATATAGAAGCATGAATAACATCATAAACTACTCTTACAAGGAAAATCCAAGCTTTTTTGTTCAGTTTATGGCATTTTCAACACTTTTAAAAATGATTAGGAAAATATTGCAGTGTAGGGAAACGAAAATTTGAAATGCTTCTAACATTGAAAGTTGTGAGTGCAAATAGGTTGATAAGAAATACAAGTAAAACAGAATTAACATGGATATTTAAGTTCTTAAAAAAGAAAATAAGTTTGCTAGTATAACAAAACATACAAATAATTAATGTAAGAGTAAGAAAAATCCAATATATTTCCTGTGTTGAAATTATGATGAAAATCAACAATGCTGACATTATCCAAGTTTACCCAGTTTCTGCTTTCACTGAATAAATTCCAATATAGCATAATCTTTGCTATGACAAAAAAATTTCAGTCTCATTTGATTAAATTATTTCTGGGGATAAAAAAGTCAAGGTTGCTACATCTTATAATATTTGCTTATACATATAGTAATTCTAAGACTGAGATTTATGGCGTATAATGAATTATACATTTTATTTTGTTAGTAATGGTTGCATTAATTTCAGACCATTGATTATGCTTTTTTTTGTCTTCATTTTTAATGACCAACATATAAATTGAGTGTTGAAATTTGCTAAACAAATTTTAGGTGAAAAATTACAAAAAGTTTTGCTTAATAAAACTTTCCTCTAATACTTGTAGAAATAGTTTGTTTAGTTGGAGAGTGGTCAAATAGAAGAATAGACAGTGGGCAGTTATAAGAAAAGCAGAAACTTTGCCTACATATACTATGTACTAACGTAATACAACTGTGATAATTTAATTTTCCACCCTTAATGTTAGAAAATTTTCCATCATTATACATGCAATCAAAGTAATATCAAAATTTTGATAGATTTCTTTAACAAATCTTACTTTTGATATCAGAGGTTATATAAATAGCTTATATTAAAATAACAACACCAAATAATAAGTAGACCATCAGTTGATGTCCAAATTTCTGAAATAAGAATTACTCAATGAAAACCTGCCTTACAAGTGGAATTTTAAGTTATGTAAGACTGGATTATGTTTTATAAAGAATTACCAATTTATAAATATTGTTAAGAGATTAACATTAACAACTTTCAAGTGACTACTGTTCATAAAATGTAAACAAAACATGATTTTTTTTAACTGGAAAAAACCTGACACAAAAATCATGGAAAAAGGGTGGGGGAGGTCATAACTTGGGTTTCTGGTGAAAAACATTCAGCTAAATGCCTACTTTATTTGGTTGAATAAAAAGACAAAGATTTGGTTTAGTTAGCAGGATGGAAACAAAGTAAAGGTCTAGTTTAATATTATACTTTGACCATAATATAGACCCTTTCCTAAAAACTTAAGGTTTGAAATTTCCAAAAATTAGTATGCTAAAACATGCTCCTGGGTCTCATTGGTGGCCATAGATTGAACCATTCAAGATTTATGTAGTGTTAAACAAAAAGGATAATTTTTATTTGATTATTCATTCATATACTCTTATTAGTATCCTTATCTTGGTGACCTCTTAGTATCTGTTGTAATTGATAATATTCTGAGAATTTTAGACTATTTATTCAATCTACGGGGTAGATTATTCTCATTCCAGAGTTGATGCTTTGAGGAATAATAACAGTCTACAAACAAACTAATGACCAAGATGGAGACACTAATCTGAGTACATCAGTGTGTGATAATTATGTTATTGTTATTATTTGTAACCAATCTGAAGCAGAAATTTTCCTG
>CAUZXS010002741.1:0-52690 GCA_963585895.1 Sepioteuthis lessoniana
ATATTCACACATATATATATATATATATATATATAAGTATTTATATATATATATTCTTATATTTATATGTACTTATATATATATATATATATATATATATAAGTATTTATATATACGTATTGATATATATATTCCTATATATATGTATTAATATATATATATTTATATATATAAGTATTTATATATATGTATTTATATATATATTCATATACCTATATGTATTAACATATATATATGAATATATATAAGTATTTATATATATGTATTTATATATATATATATATATATATATAAATTCATATATATATATATATATGTATTTATGTATATATTTACATATACATTGATATATATATATTTTTGTATATATTTATATATATGTATGTATATATTTACATTTGAATATATATATTTATATTCGTATATGTATCTATATATTTTCATCTGTTTATATTTATAAACACATATTTATTTATTTAAATATATTATAGATTTAAAGTATATTTAGATATATATATTTACACATATATATTTTTATCTATATATATATATATGTTTATATATATTTTTTTTAAAATAAATTTTTACTTATATATTTATATAAATATATTTATATTTTTATATTTATATGTATATATTTATATATATATTTTATTGATATCTATATATATTTATATTTCTATATTTAGACATGTAGTTTATTTGACAAATAGATAGTATCCTGATAGATATTAATTACCGATCGGGGCTAAGGTGGACCTGGGAGTGATGGCAATGAAAGGGTACTCCACATTACCCAAAATTCCCTGACTGGAGCTTCATCATAGCTACAGTTTAGTGCCATAACCAGGGTACTAGTTGGAGAGTGGGGTCTTATACAACAAACCCACTTGACAGAGGGGGGAAAGTAAGACATAAACGAAGCCAAAAAAATAAACGTTAAACCAAGGAAAAAACAACAACAAAAAACAAGATTGATTTTGTAGTAATAAGGGGAGATAAACACTTTATTCCAAGCAGCGTTCGTGTCGATACTGCTATATGGATGCACCACATGGGCGCTAACTAAACGTATGGAGAAAAAGTTTGACGGCAATTACAGAAGAAGGCTGCGAGCAATATTGAGCAAGTCCTGGAGAAAACACCCTATAAAGCAGTAGCTGTGCAGCCACCTACCACCCATCACGAAAACTATCAAAACTAGACACTGTTGGAGAAGTAGGGACGTGTTCATAAGTGATGTACTCCAACTGACCCCTTCACACATACGAGCAAAAGTAGGACGTCCTACTCGAACGTGCATACAGCAGCTCTGTGCCGATACGGGTTGTAGTCTTGAGGACCTGCCGGAAGCAATGGACAATCGGGAGGTGTGGCGAGAGAGGGTCAGGAATATCTGTGCTGATAGCACGACATGATGATGATGATGATATCAGCAAAAAGAAAATGATAGAAAAAATACAACGTAACATCAATAAAAAAAATCCTTGGACGAATCTGTAATCAAGTTGATCCTAGACTGTTATATAGTCACACATGTAGATTCACATCTACATATATGCACATATATATGTAGAATAATTCACAGCGACACAGCGATAAAGACGCATGAATAAACAACGCAGTGACAATGATGCATGAAGGAAGACGCAAGAAGACTTCTTTACAATTATATTCACCTCTCACTTTATTGCAAGGGTTCGAAAGGGTTGTTCAAGGTTTGCATGTGAGAGGGTACTGGAGACCGAACATAAACTTCATATTTTGACCTCCACTACTTATGACCGTCACGTTGTGTCTTTCTTGTTCTCCTGATGCTGGGGTCAACTCCATCGGGGGTTTCCAAGGGCCCCCTCGGTCGGGTGTGGCTTTCCCTACCACATCTCGTCTCTAACTCTCTGGAAGTCTGCTGGCAACTGCTTTGGCACCCAACTCAACTCAATTATATAATAATTCAACGCCCACACGATCGCCCACTGGATCTTTGAAATCGAATGTTTAATCGTCATCAAGCGGAAATAACTGTCATGCAGTTCAGAGGGTACTCTCTTCCGGTGCATCACTGTAGTGGCACAATGGGACTTTCACCTTGTCTCATATCATAAGCCTTAATCCGCCCACGCGATCTCTTTCGATTACTGGCCATTGGAATGTGTCACTTCCTTCCGGTGTATCACCTTGGAATAGCATTTTTGGGCCGGGTCGAAGGTCAAAATATAACAAGACGAAAAAGAGCCAAACAATATCGAATGTTTTTATAAGGAGGTGGTAGAAGATGGCAAAAGCCTTTCGTTTGTTCTGCATTTCGTTTATGCAACTGACCATCACGTGATGATCACCTTCATAATAAAAAAGAGGAGTTGAACAGAAGAGATCAGAGCACTACCCCTCTCAATACAGAGCGAACATTAATATTTGTGATAGATCACATGACCCGGGTTTGGGAAGAAGAAAAGATCATGGTGTCTGTAATAGCCATCGCTACAGACGAGGTTGTGGACGTGTTTACAATGATGTTGATGGCAACGGTTTTGTTAATGGTAATAACATTGTTGGTGGTAGTGATAATGGGGGTGGTGACGCTTTGGGTGGTGGTGGTAGTGGTGTTAGAGATGTCAGTATAATGATGTAGACGCCAGTGTTAGCCAAGTTAAGAACTTTAATGATGAATCTAGGGGGTATCAAGAGGTTGCTGTTTCATATTGTGACCGTGGAAGTAGTGATAAAGATTGCTGAAAGTGGTGTGGAGACTTGGAGGTCCATTTAAGAGAAAAGGTATGTAGTTAGACGGTAAAATGGTGGGTAACTATGAAAAGCGGGAAAAAAGAGAAAAAGAAAACGTGCCGAGAGAGAGAGAGAGAGAGAGAGAGAGAGAGAGAGAGAGAGAGAGAGAGAGAGGTGGGGTCGATATTAAATTGAAAATGCGTATGGAGAAAAAAGGGGTAATAAAAATAATACAAAGAAATATAACGTGAGTGAGGAAAAGCGAAAAAGAAAGAAAGAATGAAAAGAAAAAAAGATGGGGGTGAGAAGGAAAAGGGAATGTAGAATAGCGGTCGAAGAAAAAGAGAAAAGAGGAAGAAAGGAAAAGAGAAAGGTGGAAAGTATATGTTAGAGAGATAAAGGGGAAAGAGAGAGAGAGAGAGAGAGAGAGAGAGAGAGAGAGAGAGAGAGAGAGAGAGAGAGAGAGAGAGAAAAGATGCAGAAGAAAAAGAATGACGAGAAAGGAAAGAAAAATAGGAATGACAGAATAAAAGGAAAGAGAACCAAGCTGGAAAAGAGAGGGTTGAGAGAGGCAAAATAGAGAGAAAAGAAACGTGTGAGAAAGAGAGAGGTAAAGGAAAAAGGGGTAAAAAGGAGAAGAAAGAGGGAGAAGAAGGAATGAAGGAGACAGTTTGAGGAAAGAAAGGAGAGTGGGAGTGAGAATAAGGAGAAATAGTAAAAAGAAAGGTGTATGAGAAAGAGAGTAAAAAAAAAAAAAAAGAAAAGAAAGTGATGGGGGTGGGGAAAGAAAGATGAAAATAGAATAAAGGGAAGCAAAAAGTAGAAAAGAGAGATAAAAAGAGAAGAAATACAAGAGCTGGAATAGAGTTTGTTGGAAAAAGACAGTCGAAAAAAGAAGAAAAAAAAGCAAGTTTCTTGAGGGAAATAAAAGTACGTAGAAAAGAAAAAAATCTAAAAAGAATGGAACTAAGTCTGTTCATATCTATCTATCTATCTATCTATCTATCTATCTAAGTCTGTTCATATCTATCTATCTATCTATCTATCTATCTATCTATCTAAGTCTGTTCATATCTATCTATCTATCTATCTATCTATCTATCTATCTATCTATCTAAGTCTGTTCATATCTATCTATCTATCTATCTATCTATCTATCTATCTATCTATCTATCTAAGTCTGTTCATATCTATCTATCTATCTATCTATCTATATATCTATCTAAGTCTGTTCATATCTATCTATCTATCTATCTATCTATCTATCTATCTAAGTCTGTTTATATCTATCTATCTATCTATCTATCTATCTATCTATCTAAGTTTGTTCATATCTATCTATCTATCTATCTATCTATCTATCTAAGTCTGTTCATATCTATCTATCTATCTATCTATCTATCTATCTATCTATCTATCTATCTATCTATCTAAGTCTGTTCATATCTATCTATCTATCTATCTAAGTCTGTTCATATCTATCTATCTATCTATCTATCTATCTATCTATCTATCTATCTATCTAAGTCTGTTCATATCTATATATCTATCTATCTCAGTCTGTTCAAATCTATCTATCTATCTATCTATCTATCTATCTAAGTTTGTTCATATCTATCTATCTATCTATCTATCTATCTAAGTCTGTTCATATCTATCTATCTATCTATCTATCTATCTATCAGAACTAATAATTGGAAAAAATGGGAGTAATACGATACAGGAAAGAAAGAAAATAAATAAATAGAGAGAGAGAGAGAGAGAGAGAGAGAGAGAGAGAGAGAGAGAGAGAGAGAGAGGGTATAACTAAATAGTATTCAAGGTTTTAACTTAAAAAAAAACCCTTAAGAAAAAAAAAAAAAGAATTACTCTCGATCAACCAAGACAGAAAGAGAAAGGAGATATGAGAAATAAAGAATTACTGACAAAAAAACAAAACAAAAACAAAAAAATATTTCACCCCCACCTCCGACAAAAAAGATGGAAGAAAAATGATGAGATGAAAGAAGAAAGCTGTTAGGCAAAAGCAACGATTGGGATCTGTGGGTGGAGTCTGACCGTAACGATATTGCAATCGGCTCTTGTCAAGAGCCGTACTTATCACACCTTTTTTTTTATGTGAAGCAGTTTTGAGCTGGTTCAATTCAAGCCTCCTTTTCTCAACAGTATGATCGTCATTAACTTCTGAGTGATAGCAGAGGTCTTTATAATAATGAGATTTCACAAGAGCAAATGCTCGTAGCCTGTGTTCCGGAAAATACTGTCAACTATTGTGTTGTACAGACACAACTTCATATACACTAACACATATTCGCTGTGACATGAAGATCTACATTAGGTAAGATACACACAATACCTAATAATTTAAACTCATAAAAATATATCCATTCGTAAATATATAAATACAGATCTATCTAAGTCGATTCATATCTGTCTATCTCAGTCCATTTTTGCTTATCTATTTTGAATAGATTATCTATATTTGCCCAGTTGGCTTGAGCTGTAGAATACATCTCTGCACAGGGGCAAGACTTCTCCAACGAGTGTCTTGTTTATGACTCTAAATAATCTGATGGTGTGGTTCCAGTAATGTTGGAGCTTTGGGTAATGCGGAGTAACTATTCATTGCCATCGCTCCCAGGTTCACTCTGGCCTGTGGTAGCACCTGATTGGGTCCTTCAAATGGGTCAAGTAGAACTAAACTGTGTACTTATACTAAACTGAATTATTTGAAATAGAACTGTTTTGACCTTTAACTGTTTGTAAACGAAAACTATACTCATACCAAACTGAATTGTTTGAAATTTAATTCGGCTATAAATTACCCGAAAAGATTTGATACGCTGTAAAACAAAAGGACCAACCATATCTACCTATTCCTTCATCAGATTTTTCTACAATTATTATTCACACGAGTGACCTCGTCCATACGTTGACCACTTATATCTGGTTGCCCATTCCTGTCTGGTGGAAGGCAGAGATAGATATGACTCATTCCTAGAGATAGAATTGGAAAAAAAAAACGCGTGATAAAATAGTGTTGTGTTCTGGTTAGTGGACACAAGTCATAGTAATAAGACAAACCACGATTTGTGAGGAAAAAGTTATATTTACAGGAAAGAGTATTTACAAGAGAGAGACTGTTAGTAATAAGAACATAGGATTAGTGATAGAGTAATGATATACTTCAACAATAGGAACGGCTTTTCTGGTCTGACTCGTAGGCTTACTCTCAGACTGATCTCCGCTGCTGCCATATATGGCAGATGGAACAGCTCATTATGCTGAAAAGGTAGGTGATACCCAACAAATAGGACATTACATTCATTGGAAAACAGGCATATTCTTTGGAATAGTGAAATGGGAAGAATTTTATAAACACCAACCAGAACCAATAACAGAAGCCAAAGAAGTTACCATTCTCAGGAACTTCACAATCCAAACTGAATAAATAAAGAGCAATAATTTAGATATTGTGGTTAAGGACAATAAAAGAAAAACATGTCTTCGAATTAATATGTCAGTGGCGACAGACAATGATACGTGGTGCATTCAATAAGTTTCCAGACTTTTTTGGTACAGGCATTTAAAATTGTCGTAGATAATTTTAACAACTCCATCCTTGTCACAGACTATTTGCCCAAGATTGTGCAAGAAATTGAAATTTGACCATATTACAAATTTGCATATGCACAAACCAGAATCCATCCAGGAGGATGAGACAGAAAATTCTAAGGGATTTTGAGATACAAACAGATTAGCTAATCCCGGCTAGAAGACCAAACTTAGTAATAATAAAAAAAATGAATAATAAATAAAAATAAAACCGTATTGCTGACTGTGCCGTTTCGGTGGATTACGGAGTGAAAGTCAAAGAAAACGAAAAGGGACAAGTACTTGGATCTTGCCGTAGAACTGAAAATGCTACGGAACATAAAGTTGACGTTGTAGTAGTTGGTGTACTCGAAACAGTCCCCAAAAGCTCGGTAAAGGGACTGGAAGTACTGAAAATCGGGGGACGAGCCGAGATCATCCAAATTACAGCATTGCTAAGAATATTGAGAAGAGTCCTGGAGACGTGAGGAGACTTGTTGCCACTTGAACTCAAATGAAAAACCATCAGCTAACTCTGGTTTAAAAAAACTCAAAAGGAATAAAATAATGATAATTTATCATAATAATGATTATTAATATTTTTGTTATACAGGAGTAGTTAGTAGAAACGAAATTTCTAGTAAATTATTAGTATGAGAAATACTCAAAAACATTTCAATGAAATAATTTGAATTCAGCAGAATTTCTTGAATCGATAAGTGTTTGCAGATGTTTATCATAAAATAAGAATAATTACTTGAAACCATATAATTTCTTTGGGCCTGTCGAAGACACTGACTGCATCTTTGCAGAAGGGTCAGACTCCACCAACGAGTGTGCTGGATATAATACTAAACAATCTGATAGCGAGGCTCCAGTAATACTGGAGCCTCGAGGGAATGCAGAGTACACCTTCATTGCCATCACTCCCAGGTCCACTCCGGTCTGGAGTTGTAACACCCGATCAGGTCCTATCTATGGGTTAATTAGAACTAAACTGTGTACGTATACTAAATTAAATTGTTAGAATTAAAACTGACTAAATTGAATAGCTTGAAAGATAAATGTTTTTTACAATTAAACAGTGTACTGATGCTAAACAGAATTGTTTGAAATAGAACTGTTTATATGTATAAAAATGGGTTTTGCATTAATAACCTACAATGGTTGATGTGACATAAAACCCAACCCAACCAAATCATATATATTTAATATATATTTATGTATAAAGAGGATTTGGCGTTAAATAACCTACAATGGTTGTTATGCCATGAAACCTAAACAAACCAAATCATATATATTTAATGAATATGTATAAAGAGGATTTGGCATTAAATTACCTACAATGATTGATATGCCATAAAACCCAACCAAACCAAATCATATATATTTAATATATATATATGTATAAAGAGGATTTGGCATTAAAGTACCTACAATGGTTGATATACCATAAAACCCAAACCAACCAAATCATATATATTTAATATATATATATATGTATAAAGAGGATTTGGTATTAAATAACCTACAATGGTTGATATGCTATAAAACCAAACCAAACCAAACCAAATCATATATATTGAATATATATGTGTAAAGAGGATTTGGCATTAAATAACCAACAAGGGTTGATATGCCATAAAACCCAACCAAACCAAACCAGCAAATGATGTGCTCCAGAATGAAATAAAAAAGATATTGAAACCCGCTAAACGAAAATCAACCGAAAGAAAATGACAAAAAAAAAAAAAAGAAAAAAAAAAGAAGCATTTATTTTCTCGCATTTAGGTTTCGTTTTTCTCATATTTCGTGTGTCCCGTTAAAGTATTCGTCGATTTGACCACGTCACTGACCAATCAACCGGCCGACAATTTGGACGCTTGCACAGCAAAACAAATTACGTGCTCTCTGATTGTGGCACTACCCGGATGCCAGACGTCAATGAAGGCTAAGGAGAGAGTGCTGAATAAAGTTGGTTGTGACGCGACGTCAAAAATATATACCGTAAAATACGGCCTACATGTCAACTCTTTAATAAAAAAACCCCCAAAACACCCCAACAAAACAAGGAGTCGACTTAGACGGCAGTTCTATAAATCCAAACCTTTACTACGGTGTGGTTAACCAGTGGAGCAATATCCATACCAATCAATACACACCACTGACCGTAAGTCGAGCAAACTGCCACAAAGATTTCTAATGTATCGGGTGAATTTTTACAACTGGTATGTAACTAAAAATTTAGCAAAATTTTATAGAAATTAACTCATATATTAACTATATATCGCACACAATTTTCAACAGCTGACGCACTGACTGTAAACATCAACTGGAACGTCATAGCACCCAGACGACCAGTCAAACAACTATCTGCGCAGTTTCATGATATCGCAATATATTGTCAATTCATATGACAATTAGCTTTAATTTGTTGGTTTTGCATGTTTCATGTAATTCTGATCTCTGAGAAAAATAAAATACCCCGTACATTTTTGGAGTTATGATAAGTTTAATAAGAGATCATAGTAGTTTATTGAATTCTCACACGTTGTTATTATTGTGGTACATACTTTCTGTATGGTACACCTGTAACATACCCATGATATACGGATATGTGAAATGGACATAATGTTCATAAAATGTTCATAAACATATATAGGAATCCAAAAACACAAAACTCACGAAATTGGTTCAGGTACGAAACTTTATATTACCTTTTTGAGTTTAAAGGTTATTCGAGATGAGGAGAGAGAGAGACACAATCTTTCTACGCTGACTGCTTTTACATCGTCAGCTCTCAACCCAATCAACGCGCGGCTCCCGTAGAGCACAAAGTCGTCTGGCCTGGCCCAGGTCTGAATCTCAACTTTCCCGTAAGGACGTAGGAACTCAACTCACTGCTTTTTCTCAAATCCCCCAAAACATCAGCCCACGCTTCCGGTGCGTGACGTCACTTACATCCCCTGGTCACAATTGCTATCTGAGATTTTTATTTTGATATCTCTGAATGACACATCCTCTCCACGCGCGCGTGAACACCTGTGCTCATGTTTTTCACCTAACTAACCCATGCACTGAGCCGAAAGGTTCTCACCCCACCAAAAAAAGACGAAAGCCAAGATATACAAAACGAAATCCTTTCGCAATTATATTACACACCATTTTAAATAAAAGTTGCTTAGCATACTAGTCGGCTATTTGATGTTCGGAGTTCAACCTATAGGGCTTAGTCACCCCCGCTGGTGTAATGGTTAGCAAGCTAGACTAGCAAATCTACACAAGTGAGTTCGAGTCTCATTGGGGACCCCATTCATATGGCCTTCTGCTACATCTCAGGAAAAACCTTAGTAAATTACAACAGCTGGTGTAGTTCTAACCCAGAATTTTGAGTCAAAAATCTTGGAGGTCAGCTTATATGCCAGATCAACTAGTATGCCCCAACCTCCAGAAATAATATCCATTTTTATTGTTTAATTGCATGCCAACTTACGAGGGTTAATTAATGCCAAATCCATCTTAGTAGAAGAACAGTTGTGATGCTATTTAACCCATAGCTGTGGGAATAAGTTGGTTCAAACCTTTTTCAAGTGTATATAAGTGAGAAGGTGAACGTAATAGCGTGACTGGAGTTCGAACTACCTGATTTCTGGGCCGCAGTTCAGCACTTTAGGCACAAGGCCACGAGGGGTATTAGCGCTATGTGAAATGCAGTGTCATTCAGGATAGTCGATTCCACTTTCAACGACGATAAATGTTATTCTAAGAGCTCCTCTATATACGTAAAACTTCCTTTACTTACGCTGAGAATGACGATGGCTCTTGGGTAAGGTATTCGACTGACGGAAAGTCAGCCGGGTTTCGATCTCGGCTTGAAGCATCTTGCGGGTCAAGTCACATTGAAGAGTTGTGATTCAACGAAACAGTCTGTCTGTCTGTAGATGTGACACACACACACACACACATATATATATATATATAAATGTACAGTGATGAAAAATCCCTATGTTCTTCAGAAGATGTTTTTACTTATAGAATTATTTGGCAACGTTTAACGTTTCGGTTTTTCTACCTTCATCAAGTTTTGTGAGTTATTAAATAAAACAAAAAAGATGAGAACATTTGAAAACATTCTATTTTCGTTGGTAGCATTCAGTTTCAAATTTGAGTAGCGTAATTAGCGTTCCAAAATTAATGCTTTATAAATCCAGGGTTTTCGGACTATTCGACTTTATAGTTATATTCACAACGTTTCGGTCGATATGTCCTCCGGCCTTAGAGGCCTTAAGGAATCAGCTCATATGTTGGGCTACAGTGACCTGTGGAGTTAACCAAGTACAGAGATGAATATAATATGGGAACCAATAATTAAAAAGGTTAGATTAAAAAAAATCGGAATATGAGCTCGGGTAAAAAGTCATACATAGTAGTAGTAATTCATAGTGATGTAAGAACATTAAGTTTATAAGTCCCAAAAATTAATTCGGAATTGTCCAGCAGGACACATAGTATAACGTTTATAAGCGTTAGTTCCCTAAAGCTTCTAAGAGACAACCATATTGAGGTTGCAGGTTCAATCCTGACTACAGGCGAGTAACAATACAGGAATACTTAGCACTTATACCCATTTATGTTTAAAGAAATCAGAACAAGCGATCGCCTCCCCTCCCGGTGGATTAAATAAAGGACGTGATTCAAAGTTCCATGTATGCTCCAAAGTTTGATAAGAAACACCGCAAGAAGGCCAGTGAACACATAGCCCGAAATGTTGTGAATACAACAATGAAGATGAAGACAATAGTCCGAAAACCCTTAATAATAAAAAATCATCGAGCTTTGTCTCAGAAATTTAGATACCAAACACCTGATGAAGGCCGGAGGACATATCGGCCGAAACGTTGTGGAAATAACAATAAAGATGTAGACAATCGTTCGAAAACCCTTAATGATAAAAATCATCAAGCTTTGTCTCAGAAATTCGGACAACTTTTATAAATCCATATCTCATCTGTCAATTTTAATATTCATTTTATTTAGTTCCTATACATATTGACCAACTCCTCCGTTCGGGCAGGATATGACACAAGGTCAATTTTTAAGCTGAGTGTAACAGATTTGAATTCAGAGTTTTCCTTCTCCAAGACTAGTTGCCTCACCAAGGCTCAAGAACCAAGTCTGCCCTACTATTTACTCATAGCTTGGGGGTGGTGGAGAATAATTGGATTCATACCTTTCCCAAGGGTATTAGTGCTATGTGAAAAGCAATCAGTCTCGTCCATGATTTGAACTCGTGTCGCCATGTTGCCTACGACAATAACCATTACACCTCTGGCACCTCCTATCAACCAATAATAAACGTTCCATAATATGCCAGTATTTTTGATCAATATTACTCTTCATCTATCTATCGCTGTTCAATTCAACAATCTATCTATCTATCTATCTATCTATCTAAACGATGAAGCTAAATTATTTTAAATAAGGGTTTTTGTAACTTTTCTGTACCAATCTGATCAAATAAGGAGACAAATTGAACCAAAACAAGTTTGATTGCATTGTTTTTCACATCTCTACATTTTCATACTATCGAATCTATTTCCAGTCATTCTTTAACACACACCTACAAGAGAGAGAGAGAGAGAGAGAGAGAGAGAGAGAGAGAGAGGTGAAATTATGGTAAGCCAAAGAGAAAAAATGGCGTTTATAGCCCTGAAAAGATTCCTTCATCTTATATTTTTTCTGCGTGTGAATGTCCAAAAAAAGTCGAAAGAACAGTGCGTAATTGTAAGATCTTGAAATTGAAGATGACGTGCAATGTTTTTCGATGTCGGTGATGAAAGAACCAATCAATAATTGTAGGGTGTTGACGAAAATCGATCTGCCAGACAAAAGCCAATTTTCTCTGTATTCTACGTGTCAAAACGGCAGACATTAGAGAAGCCCTGGCAGCTCGTGTCTGCGCAGCTCCTACGTGTATTTCCTTTCATGTTGAACTGTAAGGAAAATAATGAAAGTGAAAGTAGAAACATGTAAATAAGACGCAGCTTTGAATTTAGTCAAAACTCTTGCTATTGGCCAATTTTTCATTCATTTAGAAAATGCCAAAAGATTCAGTCAGGAAACTGGTGTAAAAATTCTCTTCATATCCCAAAAGACGTCTAATCGCTTACAAATTATATAATTACTTAAATAGTCCGTTGGATTTTATTATTTATGTTGGATCGGAGTGTAGTATCTGTGCATTATGCTTTGGATCAAAGAATTTTCCTGGGATCAGTGTAGTATCTGTGCATTGTGCTTTGGATCAAAGAATTTTCCTGGGATCAGTGTAGTATCTGTGCACTGTATTTGGGACCAAATTATTGTTCCAGGAGTTTTCTAGGATCAGTGTAGCATCTATGCATTGTGCCTATTATTAAAATGTCACCCCCAAGAGTTTTTACTACAATCAGTGTATTGTCACTAAACTGTACTCTGGACGGAAGTGCAAATTATTTGGAAATACTTAGAGCCATATGACTGTTGAAACATGATTATTATTATTAAATAGGTATAGCTACTTGAAGCCATAAAATCGCTTGCAAAAAGGACTGACTTCAACAGTAACTCAACAAGGGTTGGGATGCCTTAAACCCAACCAACCTGCCAACTAGCGACCAACCAACCAATAAACAAACAGTCAAGCAACCTGCTAATTAATCAACCAATCAAACCGCTAACCAACAAACACACCAATCAACCAACCCAACCACCAACCAACCAACCACCCTGCCCATGGGTCTTCCAACGAGCCAACCAACGATCAAACAAAAGACAACTAACATACCAACCAACCAATCAACCAACCTACCAACAAATAAGATAAAAAATAACCAATCAATTAACCAACCAGCCAGCCAGCCAACTAACCAATAAGCCAGCCTTCAAACCAATCAACCAAGTGCCAAAATAATTTTCATGTAAACGTAGAGAAAGGAATTATTATGGGAATTAAGAATAAATAAAATTATGATTGGATTGAAGAAAGCCTACAACATCTTCATCTACATGAGAAATATTTTATTTTCCGAGTTCGGTGAGATTCAAAAGTGATTTTTTCTAACGAATTCTTTAAATTTCTATAAATTGCTTGTTATCATCAGTTGGCGCATTTGGATGACAAATTAAAACGGAAAGTCAGTAACTTTCATGTATGACATAAGCTACTGAAACTGTGTTATCTCCTCTGGTTGGTGGCTGATGAGGGCAGGGTATCGCACGTGCTTTCACACGTTGTATGATGAAAAAAAATGACATAGGTGCCTCGAGTGGTACAACTGCTTCCGACTAGGCAATTAAGCTATTGATAGCGAGATTGTTTCTCACTGAGTTCCCTTATTTTCTGGCCTAAGCTTAGTAAATGAGCTCATTTTAAATGTCTACGTCAGTCCTTTTGTTGCAAATACGAATTCAGATTGGAAGTTTTTCAACGCGTAGCATGTTTTCCAGACCAGTCAGCTGGGGCTGTAGAATACGCCGACTGCATCTCTGCAGAGGGGTAAGACTCCCCCAACGAATATCCTGGATATGATACTAAACCATCTGAACTGTTTATATGTATGAAAATGGATCTGGCATTAGATAACCAACAATGGTTGATATGCCATCAAACTAAACCAAAGGAAACCACCTTCTGATTATCCATTGTAGCATTCACTCCAAATGCCCTTTTTTCTCGACAAGCGGTTGAGATATGGAAAGTTTATCAAAGAATTCCTTAAATTCCAACAAGTATCATTATTTTATTCTAAGATGCCCAATATATCTGAGAGGCGCTTCATAAGATTTTGTGAGACACAGGAAAATATTAACATTATTGAATAATGATGCTACGAACTGACATAAAAGATTTTTATAAAAAAAGGTGAGAAAATGGATGAACCAAGATTTAGAACGGGCTTAGCAGTAATATTTCGTTCTTTATTCAAGGAAGAACTTCTTCAGACTCTTGAATAAAGAACGAAATATCACTTCTAAACCCGTAGTAAGTGTTTGATTTATCCACTTTTCCACTTATTTTTATCATCTTGTCAGATTTACTGAAATCTACTATTTCTTCTTAAAAGGTTTTGTCAAAAAACACTGGAAATTTTGACAGTTAACTTGCATTCGTTAGTATGAAAAGTATCGCCGAAAAATAAGACCCCCTAATCATTCATCTAAGTTGAGTGAAATCCATGTTTATCTCAGTAGAGTTTGTTATATGCTGGATCCGAAGTTAAATTGAAGATAGAGAAAATGAAAGAGCTGACTCGGCACCGAATTCAGTTTTAGATTCGGACTTCGACAAATTGAATATTCCATTTTTCAAAGACTAGAAACATTATCTTAAAAATCTTTCATAGAAAATGACCACACACAATCTTATATATATATATATATATATGTTAGAATTCTACCGAAGGATCAGTAGCAATGAATCAGTGCTCACGTGCGTCGGAATGAATTACGAGTTAGAGTGAGATTATATGGACATTGAGACGTTCCACTATTCGAAGGAGGCCAAGTCCATTCCCTGGACAGTGATTAGTTGATGGCCCTGTGAGCGGGCATGTTAGCGTATATATACACTGGCTTGCTTCAGTCATGTTTCAGGTGTTACGGGTTCGGTATTGAGTTACGGCCATTCTACTTTGTTGTCTGCCAGTCAGATGCTAGCTAGTGTTGTTGTTCTTGTTTATTATGCACATTAGAACAGTGACTTCTACAATAAATATATATAGCGTGTCCATGTGACTGCTAATGACTCTGATAATGATAATGTTGTGTTTTTTTGTTTCAGATATGAAAGTAATATACTATAACAACTATTAATCCTCAATCACAATGCCTTGGACAAGAGAGGAAAAAATATTTTGCCTCACAACTTATTTGGAGACGAAATCATTTAAAACAGTCTCGAATCAGTTGCAACCTATTAATATGATAATGATTTATTACTGAGACAAGAAACTGAAAAAAACATTTGGATGTCCTGACAGCTGAAATAATAAGAATTAAAAAAAACAACAACAAAAAAACAAAAAAACAAAACAAAACATTGATTTGATGTCTCTGGCTCAAAGGATGCATTTTTTACAGGACGTGTTCCAAGTGACCGCCATTGCGCTTGTCTCAGTAATTAATCATTATTATATTAATGGGTTACATCTATTTTGAGACACCTTGTATATTATGCATATACGTGATTTGAAACTTAAAATGAATAGATTTCTGCATAAGATAGAGGAACGACGCGAGAGCAATAACATCAACAATAAACCCTTCTTGATCAAATCCACTTTGGGAGAAACGTGTTTTTAAAAATAAAAATGCTTAGATTGTTCATATTTCTCGGTAACACTGAAAATTCAATTTCCTTAAGACAGATTTTTATGCGTACTTGTATTCATAAGAGAAGTCGCTGAAAAGTTTTCGGTCCAACCAAAATATGAATATAGTGTACTCCTTCATTTCCTTTACTATCCGGTCCAATCTGGCTCGGGGTTGTAGCAATTGAAAGGGTCCTATCTGTGGGTCAAATAGAACTGTTTGACATTTAAACTGCGTACAAACAAATTAATTATATTAGATTGAATTGTTAGATATAAAACTGATCACTTAACTGTTTGCCCAGTTGTCTGGGGCTGTAGAATACACCGACTGCTTCTCTACAGAAGGGTAAGACCCATGCCAACGAGTATCCTAAATATGGCACTAAACAATCTGATGGCGAGGCTCCAGTAATGCAGGAGCTTTAGAGATTGCAGAGTACCCCTTCATTGCCATCGCTCCCACGTCCATTCTGGCCTAGTGTGGTAGCACCTTATAGGGTCCTATCTATGGGTCAAGTAGAACTAAACTGTTTTTGTAAACTAAACTGAATTGTTTGAAATAGAACAGTTTTGATATTTAACTGTGTGTAAACAAAAAAACTGTACTTACACTAAACTGAATAGTTTGAAATGGAACGGTATATATGTATAAAAATGTATTTGGCATTAAATAACCTACAATGGTTGATATGCCATAAAAGCAAATCAACCAACCATTTTGATTGTATAATGCTCTTCAAGAAATAATAAAATACTGGTATTTTTGTTTTAGAGGGAAATTGTAACATACCTGTACATGAATGTTCGTACAATGTTCATATATAACATAGAACATAGGAATCCCGAAACACGAAAAACACTTACGTCTTCTTAGTTCAGGTACGAAACTTTTTATTACCTTTGAGTCAAAAGATTTTTCGACATAAGGAGAGAGACACAATCTATCTATGCTGGCTTTTTCATCTGCCCCCCCCCACCACCACCAACACGTGTGGCACCCGCCACAATGCCACTGCGAGCTAGCGAAAGTCTCCCTTCTTCTTCGGACCGTAAGACTCCACTAACTGACTTTCTTCAAAATCCCCCAAATCCTCCGCGCGCGCTTCTGGTGCATGACGTCACTCACACCCCCAAGTCACAATTTTCTCTCTGGGATTTTTATTTTGACATCTGTGAATGACACATCCTCCCCGGGCGCGCGATAACACCTGCGCTCAATTTTGCACCTAACTAACCCATGTGCTGAGCCGAAAGGTTCTCAGCCTAACTAAACCGAAAGGCAAGATATATAAAACGAAATCCCTCGGCCATTATATTACAAAATTAGCTTTACATAAAAAAATCATCAGATCTAGTTGTTTATTGTTAATATTGTATTATACAGTGGGGCAAATTGTATTATACAATGAGACAAAAATATCCTTGGAATTGCGTTGGATATAATTCAGGACATTATACCAGGCAACAATAATAATAATGACGAAACGATCAATTACATTATAAGCGAATGCAGTAATTTGACACAAAGAGAGTATAAGACTACACACGACTGGATGGGTAAGGTGATCCCCTGAGCATTGGGAAAATTTTACCATACGAACAAATGATATATGTACGACCCAGAATCCGTCCTAGAAAATAAGATGCACAAAATTCTTTGGGATTTTGAGACACAAACAGATCGTCTAATTTCAGCCAGACGACAAGACCGAGTGATAGTCAACAAAAAAAAAAAAAAAAAAAGAATCTGCCGAATAGTAGACGTGGCTGTTCCGGCTGATCACAGGGTAAATCTGAAGGAAAGCGAAAAGAGAGATAAATATCTAGAACTTGCTAGAGAACTGAAACAACTATGGAACATGAAAGTGACTTTTTGACCAGTTGTAATTAGTGCGCTCGATACAGTCACCAAAGGATTTATAAATGAATGGAAGAGTGGAGATCATCCAAACTGCAGCACTGTTGAGATCAACCAGAATACTAAGGAGAGTCCTGGAGACTTGAGGAGACTTGCTGTCACTCAGACTCCAGCGGAAAACCAACAATTAACTCTGGTTTGAAAAAAACTTTCAAATAAGTAAAATAATCACCAAATGGTAAATGTGAAAACCAGAATCCCTCCGGGAGAATGAAACGCACAAGGATTTTGAGACTCAGACTCCAGCGGAAAACCAACGATTAACGCTGGTGTGAAAAAAACTTTTAAAAAAGTAAAATAATCACCAAATTGTATATGTAAAAACCAGAATCCCTCCTGGAGAATCAAACGCGCCAAATTCACTAGGGTTTTGAGATAGAAACCGGTTACTTAATCCGAGCCAGAAGATCATATCTTGTGATAATTAAAAGAAAAAAAAAAACAAAAAAAAAAAAAATCAAAATAAAAGAACAACAAAAAAGACCCTGCCTATAGAGGACTTTGCCGTCCTGGCGGACCACCACGTGAAAATCAAAGAAAACGAAAAGAGAGACTAGTACTTGTTGGAACAACCCTGAGAGGTTTGGAAATCAATGGAAGAATCAAGACCATAAATATACTACAGCATTGTTGAGATCGGCCAGAATCCTGAAAAGAGTCCTGGAGACCAAAGGAGACACGTTGTCACTCAGACGTTATTAAATGGTGGCGGGAAAAGCTTACTATTGGTAAAATAATAATAATAATAATCTCTAGTAAACACTTATGGCTTCTAGTAACTATTCACGATCCAAATACTTTGCTCACACTTATATATAGCCCAAACAACTGGGGCTGTAGAATACACCGACTGCATCTCTGTAGAGGGGTAAGACTTATCCAACAAGTGTTCTGCGTATGACCAAAAAAAAAAAAAAATCTGTAGGTGAGGCTACCGTAATGCTGGAGCTTTGGGGAATGCGGAGTACCTTGCTCCAAAGTCCCCTTAGGCTGGAAATGGAAATTTGATAGGGTCCTATCAATGGGTCAAATAGAACTGTTTGATATTTTAACTGAGAGTAAACAAATGACAAATGATAAATTGAATTGTTAGAAATAGAACGGTTTGATCATTTAACCGTATATAAACAAATAAATGTTAAAAAATAATTAGTGATACATAGCAATACTTGGAATCATTTAACTTTGTTGACTTATGCTAAATTGAATTGTTTGAAATAGAACTGTTTGAACATTGAAGTGTGTTGAAACAAATGACTGATGTTTAATTGAATTGTTAGTTATACATAGCAATACTTGGAACCATTTAACTTTCTTGACTTATGTTTACAAATCATATATATCTAATATATAGGAATAAACCGGATTTGGAATTAAATAACCTTTTATGGTTGATATGCCATAAAACCAAACCAAACCAAACCAAACAATTATATGGTATTAAGTATTCCTATCTAATGGGAATAATTTTCAAAGAATTTGATCGAAAGATGAAACACTAACAGACACTACTATTCTGAGTTAGACTGGGAGTAATGGCAATGACGGGTCTTCAGAACAGGAACCTCACCACTAGTTGCAGTTTATTATAATACACAGGACCTTTCTTTGTTTGGGAGGGAATCTTACCTCTCTTCAATGAAGACAGCATATTCTAAGCCTTGCCAACCAGACGATCATTGGTTACAAAGAAACTCAATTTGTGTGGATATGGTCATTACGGTGCCGTTGTTGCTACCTCTCTGGGTTTCGCGTCCCCAGGCAACATCAGGAACTTCTGCTAGAATGTAGATATATATAATTGTTTGGGTTTCTTTACCAAGGTGTAAGTGCTTCATTATGAAGAACTTTGCATGGACACAAGAATAACACTCCAATCTGACCGTTCTGATCACTCCTGACACGTGGTCATAGGATTTCGGTGCTCAATTTCACGCCAGGCGACCCTCGTGACCTTGCGTCACAGTCCAGTGATCTGATTGGTCGACAGCTAGCGGATTTTATATTTCTAGACATAGTTGTAGCGGGAAGAAGACACTCGCGCCCCACCCAAGCCACATCCACTTCAAATGTAGTTGATGTGGAAGTTTCATTTATCTATATCAAATCACCTGACTGTGGATTGCCACCTCCCTCTTTCTTTTTTTCTCCCTACTCTCTCTGTCTTCTTTTCACAAGATCTATTTGCATATTCCCCCCCCTCTCTTTCTGTTTATGTGTGTGTTACCAGATTCCTTTGGGACAGTCTAACTTACAACCAATATGGAAGTCTTCTTCATATTCAATCTATGTATAAATTTAAAAGAAAGATACGTCAAATATTCTTTATTGATTACATATTTAAAATACGTGTGTTAAATGCCAAAGGGAATATTTTGAAGAAAATAAATTCACACACACACACACACACATATATATATATGTGTGTGTGTGTGTGTGCATATATATATATATATATATATATATATATATATATATATAGAGAGAGAGAGAGAGAGAGAGAGAGAGAGAAGAGTGAACTACTCGTTGTGTAATGGTTACTGTCGAAGGAAATGGTCACGGCGACCCGAATTCAAAACCTGGACAGGGCTGTTTGCGCACATAGTTAATACCACTGGGGAAGGTATGAATCCTGCTATTCTCCCACCAGCTATGGGTAAATAGTAGGGCAGACTTGGTTCTTAACCCTTGGTAACACAACCAGTCTAGGAGAAGGAAAACTCTATTCAAATCTGTTTAACTCCTCTTTAAAAATTGATCTAGTGTCACATCATTGCTTCTCATTAGGTATATATATATATATATATATATATATATATATATATATATATATAAATTAAAAGTAAATTTGGCAACCGTAGTCGAGGGCGACCCGAGGGTTCCTTTTTCCAAGGTGTAGGTGAGGGCGAGAATCCTTTCCTAGGATTGCTCCACTTTACCATTGATACATTCCCGACAGTGTTGTTTTAAGCAAGGAGGCATCAAGTACCATTTTTTTAGTCTTTGGTGTGACTCCACATGGGGTTCCGGGCCATTGGTGAACATTCTACACTACTGAATTGAGTGTTTGCCAATTTATATATATATATATATATATATATATATATATATATATATATATATATATATATACCGGTCCATGAGCTGATATATATATATATATATATATATAATTGTAGGATCAAAAGTGCTAAAATGCTGGTGAGCAGAGCACTATAAAAACCAAAAGGAATTTGCATTTCACCTTCTCATTTTTGTCTCCTGACTATTAGTTCCGGTGAGGAACGGGTCATTGTGACGTCGTGGTTGACATGCTGAACTACAACGTCGTAGGAAACGAGTTCAATCTCTAGTCACTCCATTACGTTCTATTACGTAATAAAACCCTTGGGAAAGGTATGATCTCCCTTATCTTCTAAGCTGTGGGCTAATTTGTACCACTATTGCTCTTCTACAAAGAAGGCTTTTAGCCTTAAATATCACACGAAGATTGATATGCCATTAAACAATTAGTTTCGTACGTCTCTGATAAAGTATTTCGTCAGAAATCGAAAGCAAGGTGAGATCCTAATTTCTTTTAATGACCCGACTGCATCTCTGCAGAGGGGTAAGACTCCCCCAACGAGTGTCCTGATTATGACACTAAATAACCTGAAGGTGAGGTTCCAGTAATGCTGGAGCTTTATGAAATAAGAAGTAACCCTTTATTGCCATCGCTCCCAAATCCACTCTGGCCTGGAATGATAGCACCTGATAGGGTCCAATAAGTGGGTTAAATAGAACTAAACAATGTACTTATACTAAGCTGAATTGCTTGAAACAGAACTTTTTAGACATTTAAACTGCGTACAAATGTTAAACTAAATTGTTTAAAATAGAATTGTGAGTAAAAAACTGTTCTTATGCTAAACTGAATTGTTTGAAATAGAACTGTTTTCGGCTCAGTCTGCTGTGACTGCAGAATACACAGATTGCAGGGTCCTATCTATGGATTAAATAGAACTAAACAGTGTACTTAGGCTAAACTGAATTGTTAGAAATAGAACTGTTCATGTGTATAAAAATGGACTTGGCATTTATAAACCTACCGCGGTTGATATGCCGTAAAACCAAACCAAACCAAACCAAACTAATTCCTCTTAGTTTATATATACATAAATATAGGATGCAGAAGTAAAATATGGAATAGGGAGGATTGGATTCATGCCTTTACTGTTGGATGCAGAAACAAAATATGGAATAATTTTTAAAACGTATGTTTTAGTCTGATTAGTCCAATTTTTGAAAAAAAATGAATCTAAATTTTCATGATTAGCTGTATTATTCAAGTACATTTCATAAAATCAAAATTCAGCCCAATATGAGTGAGCTAGAAAAGAAACGACAAAGAATCTATGATTTGTTTAGCGTCGAAACCAATTTTCTGTTTACCGTGTACAAAGCAAAGAAAAATATTTTACAGAAAAAATGAGGGTGGAGGATTAAACAAAAAACGAAAAGAAAACTTTTTAACTGCTCTTTGCTACGACGATTAAAAAGGACCCCGCAATCCCACTGAGAAAACTCGCTCATGAATAGAAAATCCTCAAGAAAACTGCGAGGACAGCAATTAAACAAGACTTTTACCCCCTTAAGTACGCGAAATGCGGCGTTTTAGAAAACAAAACAAATGCAACTTCTCATTCAAATATTGGTTCGCTTAAGACTGATATTGAAGAGGAACGGAATAAAATGTTTGAAGAATTTATTTTGATGGCATGCAAATCGTTTCGAAGGGGTGTTGATACAATAACTGAAAAAAATGGCAGGCTTATTGAGTAAATTTATTGTTTTGTATATCCTCTTGTTTTGTTTATTTTAAAAAATTTTAAATTAATCTTTTTTTATAATCATATTTACCAACCCCTCCGCTCGGGCAGGATATGACACAAGGTCAATTTCTAAGCGGAGTTTAACAGATTTGAATTCAGAGTTTTCCTTCTCCTTGACTAGTTGCCTCACTAAGACTGAAGAGCCAAGTTTGCCCTACTATTTACCCATAGCTGGAGGGAGAATAATTGGATTCATACCTCTTTTTTTAAAAAATAATAGTTAGCGTCTACGTATTGCATCCATATAGCAGTATCGACACAACTGCTGCTGGGAATAAACTGCGTTTCATTTTATCGGTCAGGTCTGACTTCCATATGACCGATAGCTCTCCATGCCTTTGCTAGTGGCGTGTCGATGTCTTTTTCGGTTGATGAGACACTGCTTCCTTGGTAGATGAACCTAGAGAGATTGACAAATAAAGGATAAGGAAATTTAACGAAAAATACCGTAAAATATCAGAGGTTAAGTGGTGTATTTTCAAATGTGTGTATCTTTGTAATGAGGGTTGGAAACATTGTAATTGGAGCTTGGAGGACAAATTTCAAAGAAGTTTTCCAGATCCTGGAAACCTGCTCAATAAAATATCAGAATTGGCAGCTAAATGTCACTATGAAAGTAAATATTTATCTATTTTTAATTTGGCACCAGATAGAGACCCGTGTTTAATAAGTCAGCTGTAATAATCTCATTGCTTAAACATTCTATTGAGAACTGATATTTTATTCAGAAGAATTTAACGGACTTCTAACGTGTCTATACATGCTCAACTGAAGATTGGCTACGTGAAACTCAACGTCGTGAGTTTCACTTTATAGTTAAACTATCATGATATTGCTCTGCATTTTCGTGTATAGAGCACTCTATGTTATTGATTTAAACGGTTTTAGCGGTAAATTTAATTAATTATACATGTAATGGCTGGGGGAGACCAGGGTTCAATCTCAGGTCGAGTCATACCTAAAACACAAAAAATGGTACTTCATACCTCCTTGCTTAACTCTCAGTATTATAAGGTGCGGATGAAGGGTAAAGTGGAGCAATCCAAGGAAAGGGGTAATACACTTTCTTACACCTCGGTGTAGTAGTTATTTAAAAGGGAGCCTTTGGGCCGTCCTCGACTACGTTCGCCCGCTTTACTTATATATATATATATATATATATATATATAATTGCAAAGAAGCTTATTAAAGGAAAGTTTCTTTAGAGAAACATGCTTAAAATGCTCCAAAACAGAGAAGATTATTTCCAATTCAGTTTGCAATGATAATTCTGTGGGGTCAGCGTCTTTCTTAATCATTTTTTTAATCATCCAAATTTTCGATATAACGGAGATAAATATGAAATGCTAATTAGAATCCTTCACACCTTCCTAAATAGAAGCATCAGTATCATCATGGACAGTTGTTAACCATGAAATGCTAATTAGAATCCTTCACACCTTCCTAAATAGAAGTGTCAATATTATGACCCGCTGTTATAATGGGTTCACAGCTCGTAATGCATTTATGTATTAATCTCTCCTTATTCTTTGATATCTATCTATCTATCTATCAGTTGTGAGACTGTCTCTTTCAGTTTGATCAAATAGATCTCCATTTGATTATATTACGATGGATCTATCTGCACATAAGAAAGATAACAATTTCTTTTAGTGCGATCATATTTCTCACAATTTGTTCGTATCAATCAATCTATAACAAATATATATATATATATATATATATATATATATATATATATATAAAATTAACCTAAATCGCGAGTCGAAAATCTCCTACTAAAGTTTCACCTTAACGGATCATCAGGAAGCCTAAATTCGTCTGAATTCTAGGAGAAATTGCTTTCTTTTATTCACCAAAAACCACCTAGCTTCAAATTTGCATAAAAAAATAAAAATAAATAAATAAAATAAAATAAATAAATTTTTTTTCCAAAACCTATCCCTAATTATAGAGTAACCACGCTCTTTTGTGTCTTCAACTATTTAACACCTCCAATCTTTTGTTTAACATATTCCTACTTTTACAAGCCGCTATCGCCAATTTTTCCTCCATACAAAGACTACAAGCCCTATTTCCTGCCCTATATTTACGGCATTTCTTTATTACTTCCCATTTCATTATAGGATCTACCCCTGTGTTCTCCCTAAGCTCCTACACATAACTAGATAATGCAGTGCTATGCCTATATTTCTCGTGCGAGAAACTTGTTCTATGGTTATAGTACCTAGTTTTAAAATCCCCTTCGACCCAAAGTATATCTTTTTATTTCTCTTATTATTCGAATCACTATATACTTCTACTTTATACACTACACATTCCTGTTTACATTTGCCTTCGAGGGGACATCTAACCTTATCCCTACAGTTACATTTATCAATTACCTTATTTTTCTTCGTACTTAATTTAGTTATATTCATCATCATCATATCGCACTGGTAGCACGGATATCCCTGACCCTCTTTCGCCACTCCTCCCTATCGTTCATCGCCCTAGATAGGTCTTCAGGACAACATCCTGTATCCTCACACAGTTGCTGAATGTACGTTCAAGCTGGTCGTCCTGCTTTTGCGCGGCCATGTGTGGGGATCCATAAGAGTACATCTCTTATGAGTTCATCTCTGCTTCTCCAGCAGTGTCCCGCATGTCTGGTTCGTCTAACTTGAATAGTTTTCGTGATAGGGGGCAGGTGACCGTACAGTTAGTGTCTTGTGGGGTGTTGCTGCCAGGACTTGTTCAGGATTGCACGCAGCATTCTTGTGTAATTGCCATCTAGCTTCTTCTCCAGCCGTTTTGTTAGCGTCCATGTAGTGCATCCATATAGCAGTATCGATGTGACCGCTGCCTGGAAGAAACTGCGTTTCATTTTATCGGTTAGGTCTGATTTCCATATAATCGATAGCCTATTGATAGCTATCCATGCTTTCGTTAACCTCGTTTCGATGTCCTTTTCGGTTGATTCGACGCTGCTTCCTAGGTAGGTGAATTTGTCTACTAGTTTAAGTGGGGTTCCTTCTAGAGTGGAGATGTCCCCCGTTTGGTTAGAGCACATATATTCTGTTTTGTGTGCATTAACATAGAGGCCTATGCTTGCTGCTGCTCGTTCCAAACTATGCAGAAGTGTTTCGGCTTGGTCAGGTGTATTTGCCAGTATCGCTATGTCATCGGCGTAGTCGGCATCGGTAATTGTTGTTGCGGGGTATCTTCTGCTTCTTTTCTTCGTCAGTTCGAAGCCATTCTCTTTGATTTTGTCAATCGATGTTCTAAGTACGTAGTCTAGACAAATGATAAAGAGGTACGGGGCCAGCGTGTCCCCTTGTAGTACTCCTGCTACAATGTCAAAGTATTCTGTGTCTCCATCCGGTGATCGTACTTTTACTTTAGTGTTTCTATAGAGAATCGTTATTGCCGCTACGGTTTCTTTAGGTATGCCGTACGCTAGTAGGATTTGTTCCATCTTTCCTTTGTGAATGGAGTCGAAAGCCTTGGTAAAGTCGACAAATATTAATGTCGCTTGTAGGCTCTTTGCCCGTACACCTTCAAGGATTCTGCGGATGGTTAATATTTGTGAGGTCGTAGATCTATTTCTTCGGAAGCCATTTTGGTTTTTTCTAAGTATGTTGTCGATTTTGGGTTCTATTCGATTTCGTAGTAGGGCATTGTAGATTTTGGCAGCTATGGATGTAAGTGTTATGCCTCGGTAGTTTTTGGCTAATCCGAGGTCCCCCTTTTTAGGGAAGGGGAGTATGCATCCCTTCATCCATCTATCTATCGGATTTTGATTGTATACTGCGTTGCAGTGGCGGAGCAGTATGTCGTCGAATTGTCTGGTCTTCCATACTTCCGGGGGAATTTCGTCCAGCCCTGCAGCTTTCCTATTTTTATATTTTCTGAGAACCGAGTCGAGTTCTTCTTGTGTGAACGGTCCGAGTTTAATGTCTAATTGTTTGCTAATTATTCTGGTGATTGGTTCATGCGTTATTTTTGGTGGGTTTTCAAGTAAGTTTTCGAAGTGCTGTTTCCACAGTTTTATTCTTTCTTGTTGGTTTGCTGCTTTCAGTTTTGCTTTGGCTGTGTTCTTTCTTCTGCTCACTTCGTTTATTGTTTGCCAGGCTATTCTAGATTGTCTATCTTCCACCGAGTCTCTATTAATTATTCCATTAATGTTTGGCATGCAACTATAACTTAATTTAACGCAATTCTTATTAAATATCTTATATAACTGACTCCCACTTGGGAAATTTCTTTTTAATAACTTGAAGAATTCTTTTCCCAAGTTGTTAACTACCTCCATATTATAAGGGGGATTAAACCATAAAATTTTCCTAGGTCTATTTCTCCTTCCTTGCGTTCTACTTTCATCCCTATCCCTATATTCTAAAGTAAAAGTTGGCGACCATAGTCGAGGGTAACCCGAAGGCTCCCTTTTCGATAGCTACTACACCAAGGTGTACGGGAGGGCGCTACTCCTTCCCTGGATTGCTCTACTTTACCCTTGATCCGTACCTTATAATGTTGAGTGTTAAGCAAGGAGGCATCAAGTACCATTTTTTGAGTCTTTGGTATGACTCGACCTGGGACTAAACCCAGGTCTCCCGGGCCATTGGCGAACACTGACCCTATATCCGTCATTCTTTAAAGCCTCCTCATATTCCTGCTTGCTTCGTTCAATATATATATATATATATATATATATGTGTGTGTGTGTGTGTGTGTGTGTGTGTAAGAGGGTCATTCAATAAATAAGGTGAAATATTGCCTTAGGAGTTGGTAATAGGAGGCGATGTTTACAGTTGTATTTTTTTTTAAGGAAATCGATAATGATTGGTTCTTTCATGTCCCATGGCTTGCAATTTTGTGTCACCAAAAACTTGATGATAGAACTCTAGTCGATCCTTACCCAGTCAGCTGGGGGTGTAGAATACACCGACTGCACCTCTGCAGATTGGTTAGACCCCCCTCCCATAAGTGTCCTGGATATGACACTAAATAATCTGCTGGTGAGGTGCCAGTGATGCTGGAGCTTTGGGGAATGCGGAGCATCCCTTCATTGCCATTGCTTCCAGGTCCACTCTGGCCCGGCGTAGAAGCACCTGATGGGGCCCTATCTATGGGTTAAATAGAACTAACGGCATACTTATGCTAAACTGAATTGTTTGACTAAACTGAATTGCTTGAAATAGGAATATTTTTGACAATTAAAGCGTACTTACATTTAAACTGCGTGCTTATGCTGAATTGAATTATTTGAAATTGAACTGTTTTGACATTTAACTGTGTGTAAAGAAAATTTGTACTTATACTAAACTGAATTAGCTGAACTAACACTGCTTGACTAAACTGAATAGCTTGATATAGAAATGATTTCACAATTAAACTCTACTTACATTTAAACTGGGTGCATATGCTAAACTGAATTGTTTGAAATAGAACTGATTATTTACGTAAAAATGGATCTGGCGTTAAATAACCTACCAAGGTTGATATACCATAAAATCCAAATAACCAACCAATATCTATTCGATCCAGGATAATCTTATTTGATTTGCCGCCATTTTGAATAACTCCCAAATAAATATTTTTTGTGAGATTAAGATAAATTTTACTGAAAACCACTTCTAAACAATACAAAGTTTATATTTATGGAAAAGAAATTAAAAAAATAATTTTTTTCGAAAAAGTTTCCCTGTTTATTGAATGACCCTCGCTTATATCACTTTGTCTCGCCTACTGAAACCGTCGCTAATGTTTATACAAATAAATAAATAAATAAATTAAAACTCAAAATTAGAAACAATCTAATAATTAGGCAGCTGACATCGAAACGCCAGATTTATTTGCCAGTCGAAGATAATTTACCATTAGTTGTCTAAATTTCTGAGACGAAGCTTGATGATTTTTATCATTAAGGGTTTTCGGACTATTGTCTATAACAATAAAGATGAATATGATAATAATCATCCAGCCTCGTCTCAGAAATTTGGACAACTAATATCCAGTGTGGAAATAACAATAAAGATGAAGACAATAGTCCGAAAACCCTTAATGATAAAAAATAATTTACTATATCCCAATATCCATTCTTTCACATAAAATGGATGTCCTTGATATGACATTAAACTATCTGATAACGAGGCTCCAGCTTTGGAGATTTAGGAAATGCGAAGTACCCCTTCATTGCCATTGCTCCCAGGTTCTCTCTGGCCCAGAGTGAAAGCACCTTATAGGGTCCTATCAATGGATTTGTTCAAAACAGCAGCTAGCAACAATCATGTGTAGTTCCCATCTACCTTTATGTCCGATCGTTTCATTAGAGTTAAAGTGCAACCCTAGCGTAGTACTGCTTGGCAACAACTTGGAAGAATTCCCATTGTATTTTAGCAGAAAGATTAGTTGCTGAAATCATTTCTATGTTGAAAAGATTTCATCATATATTTTAACATATTTTTCTTTATACGAGGATCATTAAATAAGTTTCCAGACTTTTTTTTTTTCGTATGGGCACTTTTACTGATAGTACACACATGAAACTCTAGTCCACTTCGAAGTAATCTCCTCCGACTGCAATGCACTTGTTGTACCGTCCCAACAACTTCTGCAAGGCCCCATGGAAGTCCTCTTGTGTGAGCGTGTCAATGACCTTCGTCACAGCCTCTTTCATCTCCTCAGTTGTCTCATAACGACAGCCTCTGAGCTTAGGGAATAACCAAAAGTCACAGAGACCAACTATAGGGAAGGTGAGGAACTGTCTTGATGCCCATTTTGGTCAAATAGTCGGTGACAAGGATGGAGTTGTGGACTGGTGCATTGTCCTGGTGGAAATGCCACTGAGCCATTTGAAGAGTGCTGGCCTCCTCCAACGGAATCTCTTCCTGAACTCCCTTAAAACCTCAACATAGTAACCCTAACCCTAACCCTTCGGCCAATCAACTCTGGTGTATTGACTTCCTTACTCCTCCCACGCCTCTCATCATCCCTCACAGACTCCGTGCCTTCCTTGAATCTCTTATGTCACTCAAAAACAGATGCTCGATTCATGCGAGATGCTCCAAAAGCAGTCTGAAGCATTCCATAGGTTTCTGTGGCATTTTTTCCAAGTTTAAAACAGAATTTTATTGCATATCGTTCTTCTAAAGTGTTCTCACGTCCAGATTGTATTTTTGATATTCACCAGCTGTGACAATCAGGTTTTATTGGGATGTATTCCAATTGCTGCTGTAGCAGTTCATTTGAACCTGAAATCATAAAAACTGGTCAGTCATCTCCTAAGATGTATAGCAATAACATATCGAATTTTCAAGAGTCTACAACAATTTTCATGTATATTTGATATATGATTTTTAAACATATGTTACAATTCAATTAAACATCAGACATTTGTTTACATACAGTTAAAGGATCACACAGTTTTATTCCAAATGTACCATATTCACAATTAGCGGTATGTGCGAAATGGACATATAATGTTCATTACTATAGAATATATAAAGAAGATAGGAATCTCGGAATTCGAAAACACGTAACGACTTCTTGTTCAGGTACGAAACATTTTTATTAACTTTGAGTTAAAGGTTTCGACGTAAGGAGGAGAAATACTATCTTCTATGCTGTCATTCATTTGGCCCCCAACTCGAGCGTCCCCCATAGGGCGCACGTTGGCCTCGCACCGGCGAGCTCTAAAAAATCGATCCTTCTCGTTTGGCGTCTTGTACCCGACTCTTATTTTCTTCAAATTCTTACACAAACCTCTGCGCGCTTCCGGTGCGTGACGTCACCCGCACCCTGTCACCCAGTATCGTCTCGGACTATTATGACATCTGAGTGATATCTCTATCCGCGTTAACACCTGCTCCAATGTTACACCTAACTAACTCATTTACTGAGCCGAAAGGTTCTCAGCCTAACTAAACTCAAAGGCATGAACCGAAATCCCTCGGCTATTTTATAACACAAACAGTTCAATTTAGCATAAGTTAAACGGTTCCAATTATTGCTGTGTATCATTAACAATTCAATGAAACATTAGTCTTTTGTTTACACACAGTTAAAAGATCAAACAGTTCTTTTTTAAACAATTCAATTTAGCCAAAGTCATTTGTTTGCGTTGAGTTTAAATGTCAAACAGTTGTATTTGACCCATAGGTAGGGCCCTATCAGGTGTTACCACTCCATACTAGAGTGGACCTGGGAGCAATGGAAATGAAGGAGTACTTTGCATTCCCCAAGGCTCCAGTATTACTGGACCCTCACCATCAGATTGTTTAGTGTCATATCAGGACATTCATTGGGTGGGGGGTCTTATCACCTCTGCAGAGATCCAGTCGGTGTTTTCTACAGCCACAGCCGACTGGGCCTATCAGCATATATAAAACTAGCCGTCACTTGATTCGTTTTTCTGGGGACCGTCTCATTAACCATACTGAACTTCTGCTATTTATCAAATAAAGATTTCGTTCACTTTTCTGCTCCACAATATTTTTTAACCTTATATTTTTTTGTTACAATCATTTATTTCCGATTTTTTTATGTCCACATCTGAAGAGTATTTGTATTTACCTAGCCCCTCCGCACGAACAGGATCTGAGACTAGGTCAATGATTAAGCGGAGTTTAACAAGTTTGATTTCAGAGTTTTCCTTCTCCTAAATAGGTTGCAATAAAACAATATTAAGATCCAAAATGGACAGAAAATTGCTTTCTTCTCTAAATTTGTGTACTTTAAGAGTACTGCCGATTTTTTTTTTTTTTTTGCTTTGTTTTAGACGAGTGAGAGAAACATATATTGGCCTAGTGGATAGAGTATTCGCCAATGGTCTGGGGAGATCTAGATTCAATCCCAGTTCGCGTCATACCAAAGACTTTAAAAATGTTACTTGATACCTCCTTGCTTAGCACTCAGCAATATAAGGTACGTATCAAGGGCAAAGTGGAGCAATCCAGGGAAAGAAGTAGCGCCCTCCTCTACACCTCAGTGTAGCAGCTATCGAAAAGAAAGCCTCCTGGTCGTCCTCGACTACGGTCGCCAACTTTATATATATATATATATATATATATAGTTACATTCAAAGATTATATCTTCAGTTGTTTATCGCTGATAACTATAATCACCGTTGTAAATGTTTTTTTTTTTTAAGTCAAGCGAAAAATCTTGCAAAATAACCAGCTGCGATTCAAATCTCCCTACGTAGACGGTTACGTCAGCCAGTAAACTTTATGAAGAAAGAAACTCGTAAAGCTGAACTATGACCAAAATCCAAAAGCGGTGACCAACGTTGGCAGTGATTAAAATACCGGCTTTCTTTTATGCCATGCAGAAAAGGCATCACTCTCCTTTCCTGGCCGCTGAAAGGAACCAGTCTTCGACGCTGTTTGAGGCGCAAACGAGGGCAAATGTGATAATGGCGGAAGTCTATGGTTCGACTTGTTCGATATAAAGGGACCAATCCAACATGAATTGAGACTAATTTAAGGATTGTTCTCTCCGTTGCGATGAATTTGGGAGCTCCGTAGAATTCAGCAAAAACCTTCAGCAAACCTTGCAAAATAATTTAAAAAAAAAAAGAAGGTAAAATGAAAAGTAAGACCAACAGAATTAGTAAATTTTGGCAAGCGCTTAGCCTCGATCTGAAAAATTTTATTTACCCTGTCCAATTTTGTGCTGGTAACTCCCCCCACCACCACATCAACAAAATCGATCAGTGTTTATCTGTTCTTAGTTGAACGCATCTTTTCTGCAGCCCAAACAATACTTTGATGTTCCAATGTTCCGAATTCTGGCAGAAACAAAATGGAAGTGCGAGAGTAGATGAAGATGATCAATGGAAAATGGGGTTGGTGTTTGGTTAGGGGGTTAGTGAATAGGCAGACGAACCTTGTCTAAAAATTCTAAAGGTCTTCTCACCCTTGTTTGTCTGGATAGGCACGTACATAAAATCTATCTATCTATCTATCTATCTATCTATCTATCAAGAGTCTGTTTATAGTCTTCTCGTTCTTTCTTTCTTCTTCCTTCTCTCTATCTCTCTTTCTATCTTGAAAGATTACCTATACCAAAATATGCAGGTTATACATAAAGGGAGCCTTCGGGTTGCCCTCGACAAGGGTCAGCCAAATTTTATACATTTTCAGAAATATTTATATGGCAGCGTATCATCTAACATAGAAACAAACGCAATTAAAAGCTCGTGTTGTACCATTGATTTTGAGCCGAGGAATTCAAATTAACTTACTTAAAGAAATTTCAGGGGTAAAATAAAAATTTGCAATTTAAAGAAATTTTAAGAGATAAAAATTTCAATATAAGGAAAGTTTAAGGAGGAATAAAATTTGATAGGAAGTGAGTGACACTAAATCCAAGTTTAGTATTTAACTGGATATGTTTTAGGGAGGTTTTGTGTGCCATTAACGGTAATTCAAACAGTAAATTTAAACAGCTTTCTAGTTCGGATATTGGTTTGAAATGATAACACAGACTATAAAAAACTTTAAAAGGGAATTTTGTACAAAGAAATAAGAAAGAAAGGGATAGAAAAGATAAAATGTTGCAAATTTTAGTGCAATTTGCTGGAAACTTATCTGAGAGAGTGTTCGGGAAAACAGTGTTGTGAATATGGATTATCTCCTCTTTGATAATCCAAGCTATAAAACCTGTACATTTCCGCTTGTCAAGTGGACGAGTAGTAAGATTCTTAATTGAATTAAAGATTACTCGACAGAATCTCTTGTCCTGTTTTCATTCCACTTTGAATTTGAATTTGAGTATTTTTCTTTTCTTTCAGAGTTCTTTGAATTCCGAGTCTTCTTTAGGGTTCTTTTCTGCAGAATTCTCGGTTGAATTTTCTTTCAGTTGAATTTTTTTTCAGTTGAATTTTCTTGGTAGAACTTCAGTTGTCGATTTTCATTGTGTTTTCATTTCTTGGGAAGCTTCCTTCAAGAAGCAAAAGACGAAGCCTATCTGCTGGCTAATTTTTCCTGCCTTTAAAGTTCGGTCCTCGAATTCGTACAGAGGGTTTAATTAGAATTTCATTACAAAAAGAGGAAGTCACTTTTTGGTGTCGTACTGTCCCGGATTACTTCTCCCTTATCCACTCCGGCCAAATCAAGTGTTGCCCAGTCGGCTCGGGCGGTAGAATACACTGACTGCGCATCTGCAGAGAGGTAAGACCACCCCCACCAATGAGTGTCCTGGATATGACACTAAATAATCTGATGGTGAGGTGCCAGTGATGCTGGGGCCTTGGGGAATATGGAGCATCCCTTCATTGCCATTGCTCCCAGATCCACTCTGGCCCGGCGTGGTAGCACCTTATAGGGCCCTATCTATGGGTTAAATAGAACTAACGGCATACTTATGCTAAACTGAACTGTTTGACTAAACTGAATAGCTTGAAATAGAAATATTTTTCACAATTAAACTGTACTTATTTTAAACTGCGTGCTTATGCTAAACTGAATTATTTAAAATGGAACTGTTTTTTGACATTGAAACCTTACTTACACAAAACTGATTTGTTTAATATAGAACTGTTTTGACATTTAACTGTGTGTAAAGAAAATCTGTACTTATACTAAACTGAATTAGCTGAATTAGAATTGTTTGACTAAACTGAATAGCTTGAAATAGAAATGTTTTTGACTATTAAACTCTGTACTCATGCTAAACTGAATTGTTTTAAATAAAACTGATTATTTACATAAAAATGGATTTAGCATTAAATAACCTACAAAGGTTGATATGCCATAGAAAACCAAATCAATTGCCGCACATGGTCAGCTTGAATTTTTCCTTTGAAATAGATTTTTATATACTAAGTTAAAAATTCTTCAATATTGCAATCTTTTTATAACATTCAAAACCACAAATTATGACTCAAAATACAAACCATTTTCTTGAGTAATGTTCCTACTTGTTTAACTATGAAAGTCAAGCCGTTTGAAACAAAATATCAGTTGGTTCCCAAAACGCAAACAAACACCGATACACACACCTACACACACACACACACACACACACACACACAAAACGTCGGTGTATGTGTCTGCGAATATGAATGTCCATTTGGGAATAAAAACTTACAAAACTTAACTATCAAAACAAATAAAATCCAAATTAGTTAACCAAAGGCAGATTTTAAGATTTGGTTTGGTTTTATGGCACAGCAACCATTGTAGACTATTTTATGCTAAATCCATTTTTATACATGTAAACAGTTCTATTTCAAATAATTCATTTTAGCATAAGTACACAGTTAAATGTCGTAATGTTTTCTAATGAGATTATTACATCGTTTTAAAAGATACAAATATCTTATTGCCCCGTCTATATCAAACAATTCAGTTTAGCATAAGTACACAGTTTCTATGTAAAAACTGTTCAATTTCAAGTAATTCAGTTTACCATAAGTACACAGTTTAGTTCTATTTGCTACATAGATAGGACCCAATCAGGTGCTACCACTCCAGGTCAGAGTGGACCAGGGAGCGATGGAAAGGAAGCTGTACTCCCTATTCCTAAAACTCCAGCATTACTGGAATCTCGCCATCAGATTGTTTAGTGTCATTTCATCGTTGGGTGGGTAGGGTTTTTTAACCCTCTGCAGAGAAAGAGACAGTATATTCTACAGCCATAGCCGACGGGGCTATAAGATATTTGTATCTTTTAAAACGATGTAATAATCTCATTAGAAAGCAGTTCGGCATTTATAAGTATTTCAAATCTTTTAGCAATTGCATGTAGGTGTTTGCCGGATTTTCTTGTCATGGCAATTATATATATATATATATATATATATATATATATATATATATATATATATATATATATTATCATCCACAGACAGACTGTTTCGTTCTATTAGAACTCTTCAGTGCGGCTAGACTCGCAGGACGCTCGAAGCCGGGATCGAAACCCATCCAACTTTACGTTAGACACTCGGCCAACAAGCGGACTACGTTGGCTAAGGGCATTTTAAAGGTATTTATGTAGCAACAGCAGCAGCGTCCGTTTGTTTACATTTTAATACCCTATCGGCTACCAGAGTGCTCAATTCTTTCGAAGAGCTTTCCTATTCCTATCTTGCCCAGTTGGCTGGGGCTGTAGAATACACAGCATGCACCTCTGCGGAGCTGTGCGACCCTCCACCAAAAAGAGTGTCCTAGATATGACACTAAACAATCTGATGGTGCCGTTTTAGAAATGCTGGAACTTTGGGGAACGGTGAGCATCTGTTCATTGTCATTGCTCCCAGATCCACTCTGGTCCGGAGTAGTAGCACCTGATAGGGTCCTATCTATGGGTCAAATAGAACTAAACTGCGTACTGAATTGCTTGAAATAGAACAGTTTTGACATTTATCTGTGTTTAAACAAAAACTATACTTATACTAAACTGAATTGTTTTAATTAATAATTATTTATTTATTATAATAATATAATTAATTTAACTGTTTGACCGAATTGAAGTGCTTGAAATAGAAATGTTTTTGACAATTAAACTGTGTGCTTATGCTAAACTGAATTGTTTTAACTGATTATTTGTATAAAATGGATTTGGCATTAAATAACATATAAAAGTTGATATGCCATAAAACCCAACCAACTAACCAACCTGTCTATTCCTATGAAAAAAACAAAGCAGTCTCCTCATTATCAAAGATTGCCTATTCCATTCTTCCAGCTATACTTCACAGAATTTTTCGTAGATTTTCAAATATAAATAATTTGTACATCTTAAAATAAAAATTTATTTTTTCTAATGGAAAATAAAAATATAAAAGAGTTTCTATAACTATCGAAACCCTTTTATACGTTTATTTTCCATTATTACTTTTTCGAAACTGTTCCATCAAGTCACCCTATAAATTGAAATGCTCCGAATTTAAAGACTGATGATCTTGGAGGCTTTTTCTTGATCTACAAGTCTCTTGAGATCTGTTTCCATTCTTCTGTTGGTGGCAAATCGACTCCCTAACCCACATACACCGTTGATTGAGCCGGCTACTGCATAAGCTGAAATGCTCATGCGTCGTGCACTTCCGGTGGCAAATAACGTATATGTAAAAATTATACGTGAAAAAAATTCCTTCACTAACGCAGAAAATGACGATTGCTTATGGGTAAGATAACCGACTGACGTAAAGTCAGCCGTGTTTCATCCCATCTTGAAGCATCTCGCTCATCTCGCTATACTGAAGAGTTGTAGATGACAATATATATATATATATATATATATATATATATATATATATAAGAAAAGCTAAACAGTAACAAAGGAGAAAAATGAAATACCGATACCTTAAAATTCCCTTAGCCAACGTCGTACGCTTGGTGGCCGTGCGGTCTGAAACTTAGTCTAACGTAAAGTTGGACGGGTTTCGATCCCGGCTTCGAGCGTCCTGCGTGTCTAGCCACACCGAAGAGTTCTGATAGAACGAAACAGTCTGTCTGTGGATGACGATATATATATATATATATATATATATATATATGAATATATATTAGTTTTTATTAATATTTAATAGCATGGTTGCTAATCTTTGACCATCGGTTTCATGCTGTCTTATTAAGGCAATCATCAGGCAGAGAATAGATATTGTGTCAACATGATTCTTATGAGTAATGAATTTAAAAACGATGAAAATAAATCCTAGGACGCCTTTCGAGAGACACTCTTTAAGAGAAAGCAATTGTCGGTAAGTAAGAAATAGACCATTAAAATATTGTGGCAAAGGGAAAAATGAAGCCACAAAATCGTCGCTGCAGTGGATCTACAGCAGTTTCAAAGATGTTAAGTTGATATTCTTGAGCGGGCTCTATACAGAAAAAAAAAAAAAAAAAAAAAAGAAAAAAGAAAAGAAAAAAAAAAAGAAACGCTAGTCTGAATAATACTTCCAACAAGTTTTTATGTCCATTAAAAGATCTCCAGTCGCGGACTCATGAACCTGTAAATGCCCGGGTCGACAAAAACGTGAGTGCTTACGTAGCTCAGGTAAAAATTAGAGTAATTGACAGATTTATCCCTCTGACTTCATTTTTCCTCAGTCTTCTTTGAAATAACACTACCATTTTTAATCGTTTATTTTCTCTTTATCGACGATACTTTTTTCTTTGAAAAGTGTGCGTCGAAAGCCACCTATAGAAAAACAATAATCGATTTGAAATCCATTACATATTAAAATCATCTCCCCATTCCTTTTTAAATTAGTATTCCATTGGTGTTGTACCACTAACTCTAATATGTATATCTATATATATATGTATATATATATATATATATATATATATGCTAAACATTCTATTTCAGTTCGTTTGCTTTCTTTACTTTCATTAGCAGTACTTTATCCCTTACCCAACTTCGTGAAAAATTGTTCTTATTTGAGGAAAAGGACGCGGTCCATGCTTATAACGAACAGTCGCTGCAAATACTCGTAAATATACTTAGCGAACGGGATGAACGAGTGGCTGACAGAGACACGCATGCGCAGAAACCAATTTGCAACAGTCTTACACACAGTGTCGTCTAATAGAGTTGTCAGAAATGATGCTGGGCGATTTGTATGTAACAGACAAGATCTGTCAACGGACCGTAATCATATATTGGCCGTTCGAAGCGTGCTACAGAGAAGGATAGAAACGGAGAAATCTAATGGATCTATGTGTCAATAGCTGAATCAGAAGAGTGCGACATTTATCACAGCCGTCGCGAGATGTATTCGTCCGACGAACTGAGCGCCATATTTGATAAGAGTTTTCTGTTCCTACCTCGCAAAGACAGTCTCGCTCTCGCTTCGTGACGATGAAGAATGTTACGCGTATTTAAGTGATCGATGGAGTTTTGGAGTCGATAGATCTGTAGAAGGGTTGATTGATATGATTGGTTTAAAACTTAACTGAATAGCTTTACAGTTTTTACAGGTTCATAAATTTACGCTTTTAAGTAAATACACGTATGCCCCGCAACGTGTGACACAAACGTACATATATATATATATATATATATATATATATATATATATATATATATATATATATATATATATGAAAAAACTAGATCATCAGAAGATGAGTTTATTTATAGTCGAATATCGAACTAATTGCAAATGTTTCGTTTTTTTTTATATTAAACTATCATCAGGTAAATGTTTATATGGGATATTGTATCTTCTACATTATATTCAAGTTCAAAACGAAACAATAAAGGAAAAAAAAAATTAGCATTTTATTTCTCATTGTTTCTCCGCACAAGCAAGATATGACACAAGGTTGATTTTAAGCGAAATATATCAGTTTTCCTTCTCCTAGACTGGTTGCCATGCCAAGGTTAAATAGCCAGTCTGTCCTGCTATTTACTAGTAGTGGGGAGAATAGTTTGATTCGTACCTTTCCCAAGGGGCATTAGCACTATACGAAATGCAAATAACCTCGTCCAAGATTTGAACTCGGGTCATCGTGTCGATTTTCCTTGACCATTACTCCAGTCATATTTCATGCCAAAAGCTATCTTCAACACACACACAAACACACACACACACACACACTCACACACATTATATATATATATATATATATATATATATATATATATGTGTGTGTGTGTGTGTGTGTGTGTGTGTGTGTTTTGAATATAGCTTTTGATATGAAACATGAGTAACCATATTATTCTAAGATTTTGCTTATCTATTTCTTCGTATTTTGAGTATTTTTTTTCTTTTTTAATATCAACATTTTTGACTTGGGTAATCAGAGAGAGAGAGAGAGAGAGAGAGAGAGAGAGAGAGAGAGAGAGAGAGAGAGAGAGATCTAAGTTGCAACTTAATCCAGATTTTTCGGCCATTTTGGTTGTTTGTTTAAATTTCTTTGCAAATCTTTCCGTTCACTTTTTTTTTCGAGCCTTACCATCTTCTATTTTTTTCATGCCAAAACCACTTCTTAGCTGCCCCTGCTTTTTCACTAATTTGACGTATTGTATTTCTTTTGACATTTCTAGTCAATCCTTGGTTTGTTCGGGTATTGCTTAGTAAGTGAGCTACGATAGCCCTACTCTAAACTTATGTGGTGCCTTCAATAAGTTTCCAGACTTTTTTTGTACAGGCATTTAAAATTGCTATACATCTTATGAGATGACTGACAAATTTTTATGATTTTAGCTTCAAATGAACAGCTACAGCAGCAATTGGAATACACCCTACTAAAGCCTGATTGTCACTGCTGGTGAATTTCAAAAATGCAATCTGGACGTGAGGACACTTTAGAAGAAAGATATGCAATAAAATACTGCTTTAAACTTGGAAAAAATGCCACAGAAACCTATGGAATGCTTCAGATTGACTTAAAAAAAACATTTACAACGGTGATTATAGTTATCAGCAATAAACAACTGAAGATATAATCTTTGAATGTAATTATATATATATATATATATATATATATATATATATATATATATATATATATAAATTTGGCGACCGTAGTCGAGGGCGACCAGGAGGCTTTCTTTTCGATAGCTGCTACACTGAGGTGTAGAGGAGGGCGCTACTTCTTTCCCTGGATTGCTCCACTTTGCCCTTGATACGTACCTTATATTGCTGAGTGCTAAGCAAGGAGGTATCAAGTAACATTTTTAAAGTCTTTGGTATGACGCGAACTGGGATTGAATCTAGATTTCCCCCGACCATTTGCGAAAACTCTATCCACTAGGCCAATATATGTTTCTCTCACTCGTCTAAAACAAAGCAAAAAAAAAAAAAAAAATCGGCAGTACTCTTAAAGTACACAAATTTAGAGAAGAAAGCAATTTTCTGTCCATTTTGAATCTTAATATTGTTTTATTGCAACCTATTTAGGAGAAGGAAAACTCTGAAATCAAACTTGTTAAACTCCGCTTAATCATTGACCTAGTCTCAGATCCTGTTCGTGCGGAGGGGCTAGGTAAATACAAATACTCTTCAGATGTGGACATAAAAAAATCGGAAATAAATGATTGTAACAAAAAAATATAAGGTTAGAAAATATAGTGGAGCAGAAAAGGGAACGAAATCTTTATTTGATAAATAGCAGAAGTTCAGTATGGTTAATGAGACGGTCCCCAGAAAAACGAATCAAGTGACGGCTAGTTTTATATATGCTGATAGGCCCAGTCGGCTGTGGCTGTAGAAAACACCGACTGGATCTATGCAGAGGTGGTAAGACCCCCCCTCCCAATGAATGTCCTGATATGACACTAAACAATCTGATGGTGAGGGTCCAGTAATACTGGAGCCTTGGGGAATGCAAAGTACTCCTTCATTTCCATTGCTCCCAGGTCCACTCTGGTATGGAGTGGTAACACCTGATAGGGCCCTACCTATGGGTCAAATACAACTGTTTGACATTTAAACTCAAAGCAAACAAATGACTTTGGCTAAATTGAATTGTTTAAAAAAGAACTGTTTGATCTTTTAACTGTGTGTAAACAAAAGACTAATGTTTAATTGAATTGTTAATGATACATAGCAATAATTGGAACCGTTTAACTTATGCTAAATTGAACTGTTTGGAATAAAACTGTTTGATCCTTTAACTGTACGTAAACAAATGTCAGATGTTTAATTGAATTGTAACATATGTTTACAAATCATATATCAAATATACATGAAAAACCCGGATTTGGCCTTAAATAACCCGTAAAGGTTGATATGCCATAAAACTAAACCAAACTAAACCAATATCTGCTGATACAAAGTTAACCCGTGGTAATAATTTCTTCTAATCAAATTATTATTAGAGCAAAGACTTACATAAAACCCTTCTGTGCAGACACTGGATATCGACTAAGGGACCTCCAAATACCTACCGGTAGGGACGGATAATGAGAGAAAGTCAAGAGAATTGATACTAAAATTTTAATTTTAATTTCAATTATGTCGTGTTGGCAAATAATTGCCTGTTTTGTAAAATTTAAAAAAATACATACGTGGTGAATTCAATAAGCTTCCAGACTTTTTTTGTATAGGCATTTAGAATTGTTGTAGACTCTTGAAAATTCAATATGTTATTGCTATACATGTTATGAGATGACTGATCAGTTTTTATGATTTCAGGTTCAAATGAACTGCTACAGCAGCAATTGGAATACATCCCAATAAAACCTGATTGTCACGGCTGGTGAATATCAAAAATGCAATCTGGACGTGAGAACACTTTAGAAGAACGATGTGCAATAAAATTCTGTTTTAAACTTGGAAAAAATGCCACAGAAACCTATGGAATGCTTCAGATTGCTTTTGGACCACGTGGCATGAATCGATCATCAGTTTTTGAGTGGGATAAGAGATTCAAGGAAGGCAGGGAGTCTGTGAGCGATGAGGAGAAGTGTGGTAGGAGTAAGGAAATCAATACACCAGAGTTGATTGGCCAAGGGGTCAGAGTTGGGGTTAATATGTTGTGGTTTTAAGGGAATTCAGAAGAACAGAGTTTCATGAGTGTACTATCAAAACGTCAGGAAACTTATTTAATGATTCTCGTATATCAATTCACAGCAGGTTCGCCAGTTTTTGTTTCGGTATTAAATTACTAAATCGTCAAATTTTGAGAAATTTTTGCTCATATGCTTATTCAGTATTCTCTTACCTTGGAACTGTCAACTGACAAATTGTTTGGTGGCGTTTGAGACGGTATTTAACGCAAAGTCGATTTGATCGGGAAACTTGAATTGTTTACTGCTGTTTCATTTTGAACTGTCAGTCCTCGACAGTTGAAAGCAAGTCTCATGTTTGATTTTGAGCGATCTTTTTCTCCGGCTTTAGGAAATGTTTTATATTTTCCAGGATGATATTTGCTTCTTTCTATTGGTTCCGTTATTACAATCGCACTTAGCATATGGTTCTGGTTAGGTTAACTTTTATGGCATATCAACCCTTATAGGTTTGGTCCAGTCGGCTGGTCGGGGGAGGTGCTGTAGAATACGCCGACTGCGTCTCTGCAGAGGAGTAAGACCCCCCTACAACGAGTATCCTATGGTCGAGTCGGTTGGGGCTGTAGAATACACCGACTAAATTTCTGCGGAGTGGTAAGACTCCCCCAATGAGTGTTCTGGTGGTCGAGTCGGCTGGGGCTATAGAATAAACAGAGTGCTTCTCTGTAAAGGGGTAAGACTCTCCGAGCAAGTGTCCTAGATATGACACAAAACAATCTGATGGTTAGGTTACAGTAATGCTGGAGCTTTGGAGAATACAGAGTACCTCTTCATCGCCATTAGTCTCAATGTTCTATACTCATATACATGCAGATGTAAGCAGAAACATAATGAAAACTTCAAAGGAACGAACGAGCACACTTCTTTAGAAAAAATATACCTCTCACACTTTATTCTCGAATGGGTTGCGAAAGGGTTGATGTTGGTTGTGTGTGAAAGGTGAGTTGGAGACGGGGACAGACTGCAACATATTGAACCAAAGTTCTTCTGACCATAGCAGCACTTCTTCCTCATTCTGGCTGGGCTGCTCAACCGTGGGTCTCTAAGGACCCAAGCCCTCTATCCGCCGCTTGCTCTCACTCCGGCATCTTGTCTCCAACTGCGACTGGAACTGAACAGCCCCGAACTCCCAGAATGATCCAAGCCGTCTGTGGCGCCTGTTTATATAATTGTCTGACGTACACATGCTTCCTGTGGGCGTACGCATCTGCAGCGAATTCAACCACGTCCATAGTTCAAGGTGATATTCCGATATCTTCGACCGGATGCACCTTTTTCCGCTGTTCCTCTGCTTATTTACACAGGCGCATCTCTTAAATGACGGCTCGGTCGAGGGTCAATATGTTATATCAGGTCCCCTCTGGCTCAGAGTGATATCACCTGATTGAGTCTTATCTACGGGTCAAATAGAGCTAAACGGTGTAATTATGCTAAACTGAGTGTAACTGTGTGTAAACAAAAACTTATACTAAACTGAATTGTTTGAAATGCAACTGTAGATGTATAAAAATGAATTTGCCATTAAATAACCAATAATCGTTGATATATCATACAGTCAAACTAACCAACGAACCGACCAACCTTGACGGGTTATTTAATGCCAAATACTCTTCATACACATATATTAATGCACGAATGTTTTTTATTGGGTTTTATGGCATATCAACCTTTGTAGGTTATTTAATACCAAACCCTGTATATATGTATATATATACAGGGTGTCCCAAAAATGTATACACATTAAAAATAGTTGTAATAGTGTTTAATTAGAATTTTATCATTTCAAATGTGTAAAAATATTTTACAAGTATCATTTTATAGTTTTTTCACTGCCTGTTCTCAAACTGACGCCCATTTTGATCCAGACACTACTGACAACGCCAAGCAATGGAATCGCACACATCATGAAACAATTCCCTTGCTATTTGGGCGCATTCATGCCCAATGGCCTCTCTTAATTCAGCGACTGTTGCAGGTTTTGTAGCGTAGAGAAGACTTGAAGATGAAGAGTTTTATTTTCAGCAAGATGGGGCATCCCCACATTACCATAGCGATGTTTGGTCCTTCCTTGATGAGGTCTTGCCAAAGAAGTGGATTGGACGAAGAGGTTTTGTTGAATATCCTCCCCGTACAGCAGACCTCACATCACTTGATTTTTTCTTATGGGGATACCTGAAAGACAAAGTCTACGCTGCAAAACCTGCAACAGTCGCTGTTTTTCACTTTTGAAATAATAAAATTCTAATTAAACACTATGTTTACAATTATTTTTAATGTGTAAACATTTTTGGGGACACCCTGTATATATATATATATATATATATATTATATATATATATATATATAAAACTTATGATTTGGTTTGGTTGGGTTTTATGGTATATCAACCCTTGTAGGCTTCTTAAAAGTAAGAACTAAACGTCTTTTTCTTACAAATAAAGTTATATATATATATATATATATATATATATATATATATATATATATATATATATATATATATTTCTTTTTCTTTTGGGAAAGATATGAGGATCTGCAGGATATAGCAATTCCATAGAGTGACAACAATCTGACAAAGTATGGTGGTGTCGTGAGATACTGCTGGGGCGCTCTGGGCTAATGGTAATGCTGCTTCGGCCCCGAAACCATGCCTGAACGCAAAGTCATCATCTGATGAAGACTTTGTTAGAAGCAATGCTGTTGTACGAACATCAGTTATTGTATCATACCTCCTCTATATCCGTATGTATGTGTGTGTACGATTTGTAAGATAATAGTTTGTAGGTAATTTCACTTTTAAATAAGTTAAAAGTAATTTGTTCGCACACTAGTATAGTTATTGCTTTTACACAGTTGAATAACTTCGATTATTGCTATCAAACACTAATGATTCTTTTCAATATTAATCATTTGTTTGCACACAGTCAAGTGGTTACAAGTATTGCTATTTAACACTAATTATTCAATTCAATATTACTCGTTCGTTTAAACACAGTTAAATGGTTCCAAATATTGCTATGTATTACTAACAGTTCAATAAAACATTCATAATTTATTCACACATAGTTAAATGATCAAACAGTTCTCTTTCTAACAATACGTAAGTCATTTATTTACACACAGTTTAAATATCAAGCAGTTCCATTTGATCCCTTGATATGACCCTATCAGGTGTTACCACTCCGGATCAGAGTGAACCTGGGAGCGATGGCAATGAAGGAGTACTGCACGTTCCCCAAAGCTCCAAGACTGGAGTCTCACGATCTTATGGTTTAATGTCATATCCAGGATACGCGTTGGGGAGGGGGGTTTACCTCTCTGAGAGATGCAGTCGGTGTATTCTACAGTCTCACCCGACTGAGCTGTGAGTATCTGGTCTTGGCGCCAGCAGCAACGTCTGTTACTTAATGCCTTGTTACACGTAGCAGATATGCCTTGCAGTTATGATGAAAGAAATACGAAGAAAACACCGATTATTGCCTGGGATACGATTAACTGCAGCTGGGTCAATTTAGCGAGGGGATAAAATACCGAAAAGACCCAGCAACTTCCAATAAAATAAAGGCATTGCTGACAATGCATCCTATTACACGCTCAAAATGTATTTTGCAATATATATATATATATATATATATATATATATATATATATATATATAGGTATTATTCGGTACAGTTAAACCGGAGTTGGGAGTTATTCCATCAGGATAAAAAAAAAAATTCAACAGTGAACATTTAAATTTTTCTGTTAAAAAGCTCAATGTAACTGACATTACAGAGCAATAATTTTGTTGGGCAACACGTCTAGGAAAAGGAAAACTCTGAATTCAAATTTTATGCGGAGTTTATCAGGTTTGAATTCAGAGTTTTCCTTCTCCCAGACTAGTTGCCCTACCAAGGCTGAAGAACTCAGTCTGCCCTACTATTTACCCATAGCTGGAGGGAGAATAATATGATTCATACCTTTCCCAAGAGTATTAGTGCTATGGGAAATGCAGTCAGTCTAGTCGAGGATTTGAACTCGTGTCATCGTGTTCATTTCCTACAACGATAACCATTACACCACGGGCACCTCCAAAAATTTCACTCGTCATAGCCTGAATTACTAACAGTTACACGAAAGAAAGTTATAGTCTTCAGTATCGAGGTAAATATCAGTCGAACAGTTACCTTAGTTTCAATATCAGGAAAGGGATATCGTTAACTATTTTTACCGGTAAAAAGCACTGATCAAACGTCTCTTTCTTGCAAATAAGGATATATATGTGTGTATGTGTGTGTGCGTGTGCGTATATATTCATCTGCAGATGCAAGTCGGTGGTGGTATCGCATCCACAGGAAATTGCCGTTTATGTAACACACATTGAAACGAGAACTTTCCCCTGCTTAATAATGAATAAAGAGTTCACACTAGAACAATAGAACTCGGGTCACCTGCCCGTTCCCATCAGCAAAAGACCCACGGCCCGTCCAGCTCAGATACCACAACCCCTGTTTCCAGGTCTTTCTTTATACCGACATTTTTTTTTATTTTCGCTACTTTCTGTCTTTTTTGTTATGGTCGAAAACCAATTGTTGCATCACGTTTCTATATTTAAGTTGCTCACCTCCTCCTTCGGTTGGTCAGCGGAAAATGACGATAAATAAAAGAAACAAGTTTTCTTTTCATATAAATAACAGCCATAACAAATTTCTGTTGCCTATCAACCAAAACTATATATATATATATATATATATATATATATATATATATATATATATATATATATATAGTATTATTCGGTCCAGTTAAACCGGAGTTGGGAGTAATTCCTTCAGGATAAAAAAAAAAAAAAACATTCAATAGTAAACATCTAAATTGTGAAATACAAATAATGATATACCCAGACCCAGAAAAATTGTTAAATAAGAGAAGTGAATTAATAGCTAGATGTAGACATAGGAATAAATTTAAACTATACAAAAATTATCATTGATAATGCTTAAATAAAAAAAAACAACATAGGATTAAATTGAGATTTAAGGTAGATGAATAAAAACAAAATAAAATAGAAAAATGAGAAGAAACCATGTAAAGTGCACGTACACTCCCATGGAAGGGTAACTGAATTAATAGGGCACGAAAATAAAATTGAAAATAAAAAAATTCTAATTTTAAATTTTGAATTTAATTCAATATAAGTATTACTGTATCCTTACGTAAAGTTATTAAAGAAAGTTGTATTATTTCTCAGTTTTAAATCTGGAGTTTTAAGGCGAAAAGTATTTAGAATTAAAATAAAAAAATTAATTTACAATAATTCCAACCGGCAATAAAATAAAAAAAAACGGAAGTGGGCTAAATGAGGAAAAAACTCTTCACCCCTCTTCTATCCCCTCCCACCCTTCTTTCCTGTGTCTATTCTGAATTATTTTATCCATAAGATCTGAAGAAGTCCTGTTAATTTTTTTCGTGTTTTTATTTTATATCAAAAACCCATAACAGGATGGAAATAGATTTATAATCCTAATATGACCGGTTTTTGTTCTTTCTTAAAGATATATATATATATATATATATATATATATATATATATATATATATATATATGAGTTTTGGTGTATATTTGAAATCAGAAAATCCTGTTGAAAGTTATCAATAAAAATGAATTAAAACAAGATTTCATGAACAAGCACTTCCTTCTTATTACTGCTAGTTTCATGCAGTGTTTTCGATAGACGAGAAGTCCAGTCGGCTGGGGCTGTAGAATACATCGACTGCACCTCGGCAGAGGGGTATGACCCCCTCAACATCACGAGTGTCCTTGATATGACACTAAACAATCTGATGGTAAGGCTCCACTAATGCTGGAGCTTTGGGAGATGCGAAGTACCCCTTCATTGCCATTGCTCCCAGGTCCACTCTGGCCCGGAGTGGTTGCACCTGATAGAATCCTATCTGAGGGTCAAATAAAACTGCGTGCAAACAAATGACTTATGCTAAAGAGAATTGTTAGAAACAGAACTGTTTGATCCTTTAACTGTGTGTAAACAAATGGCTGATGTTTAATTGAATTATTATTGATACATAGCAATGCTTGGAACCATTTAACTTTGTTGACTTGTTAGAAATAGAACTGTTTGATCATTTAACTGTGAATAAACAAATGACCGATTTTTAATTGAATTGTTAGTGATACATAGCAATACTTGAAACCATTTAACTGTGTGCAAACAAATGAGTAATGAGGGATGGAATAATTAGTGTTAAGTAGAAGGTTAATACCACCATCGACTTGCATCTACAGGACAATATATACGTACCCCCCCATATATATATATATATATATCATGTCGTGCCGTTAGCACGGATATCCCTGACCCTCTCTCGCCACTTCTCCCTATCATTCATTGCTTTTGGCGGGTTTTCAAGGCTACATCCCGTATCCTCACATAGCTGCTGTATGTATGTTCGAGCTGGTCGTCCTGCTTTTGCTTGGCCATATGCGGGGGTCCATAGGAGTACATCACTGATGAGTTCGTCCTTGCTTCTCCAGCAGTGTCCTGCGTGTCTGGTTCGTCTAACTTGTATAGTTTTCGTGATGGGAGGTAAATGGCCATATAGTTGGTGTCTTGCGGGGTGTTGCCGCCAGGACTTGTTCAATATTGCTCGCAACATTCTTGCGTAATTGCCGTCTAGCTTCTTCTTTAGCCGTTTAGTTAGCGTCCAAGTAGTGCATCCATATAGCAGTATCGATACGACCGCTGCCTGGAAGAAACTGCGTTTCATTTTATCGGTCAGGTCTGATTTCCTATATATATATATATATATATATATATATATATGTCCTTATTTGCAAGAAATAGATGCTTATCAGTGTTATTTTCGTGCACGAATAAGAATATACCACTCCTGATATTGAAAGAGGTATCAAGTACCATTTTTAAAATCTTTGGTATGACGCGACCTGGGATTGAACCCAGGTCTCCCGGACCGTTGGCGAACACACTACCCACTAGGACAATGAGCCAGTTCTAGCGGGTGTTGTAGTTATTTCAATTAGTCCTGTCGCTGAATATAGAGTTATCACGTGACAAATACAATACTATAAAATTTGCGTATGAGTGTGAACTCATGTTGAGCACATTTGTTAACATCTTTATTGATTAAAATATGCTTCTCTGTTCACTTCAAACATTCTTTTGTAAATTTCACATTGTTTGCTCTTCTCAGCCACCAAATACTTGATGACAGACTTCTGTTCAAGCCTGGTGTAATCAGTTTGATTCGTCAACATTATGAATAGCTTCAAATCAACTATTTTCGAGGGATTAAAATAATGTTTACTATAAATCAATTTCAAAAAATGCAAATTTTCCATTCCTGGAAAAAAATTCTGAAAAAAAAATTATGCTTTTTGAAAGAAAATTCTCCTTATTAACTGAATGACATATATATATACAGGGTGGAACGATAAAATTGCCGTCCTAAAGGAAACAACATCGATTCAATGTAGCCACCAATGTAGCAATTCAATGTAGCCTCAATCACCGCCTCGATATGGATCCGGAACTGGGAGCATGCCTTTTCCACAAGCGCCGGTGGAGCTCGGCGAATACTCGGCAGATGACGGCGATCAGGCTGGCTTTGGTGTTGTGGGAGGTCATGTTGGTGATGTTCTCGACGTATGACCAAACGAAGTAGTCCAGCGGGTTCAGGTCGGGGGAGGAGGGGGCTAGTGAGAGAAGGGTGGAAAGTCGTAGCACTCCTTCTGAAGCCAAGCCTGGGTCTCTTTGGACTTGTGGGCCGGCGTTGAGTCCTGCTGCCACACCCACGGTGTGCCATCGGCCACCTGATTGCACCAGGGGATCACCACACTCTTCAGTACATCCAGGTACACCTTGGTTTTGACTTTCAAGCCGACTTCGAAGATGTGAGGTGGCATGATGTGGCCCTTACTTGAAACCACACCAGAGACCATAACCGTGGCCAGAAACTTTGTTTTCATCACCCTGGGCACGTCCCTGTTATTCGTGGCAATCCAGATTTGCATTTTGAGGGTGCTGGCAATGGTTCTGTTGCCATAACTTGGATCGGTAGAGAGTTGTACAGTGGTGCATCTCCGATCTCGCTCGTTGAACATTGTGTCACTTTCAGACATGATAGAAGGCTCCTATCACTCTTGGGATTTGTACACAACTGGCCACCTAGTAGATGGTATGCAACAAAAAAAGAAAACCGGTTTTCATTAAACGGAAATGGAATCATGTCGTCTTTTCTTGGGCGACAATTTTATCGTTCCACCCTGAATATATATATGCTGACAGCGAATAAAATTGGAACACATTGAAAGAACTTGAAGGTTTTACCTGGGCATAATATATATATATATATATATATATATATATATATATATATATATATATATATATATAATGTAACCCATAGAAAAACTGTTTCGTTGTATCATAACTCATTAGCTAGACACTGGAGATAGTTCAAGCTGATATCTTGCCCCTGAGTTATCGTCATTCTCACTGTAAGCGAAGGAATTTTTCGGTATATATTCATATACGTTATCGGCTACCAGAGTGCACATTTCATGAAAAGAGCTTTGCATTTACGCGTAAATGGTCACTGGCAGTTCTTCACTCGGGTGCTCAACCAACTAGTTGGGGGGGGGCATCCTGATTGTAATTTCTTCAAAAAATCCGTGAAACTTGCAGTAATGAGACGACCACGGAGATGCGAGTAAACATAAATTCATTTTAAGTTTTGTCTTGCTTTATTGAGCAGAACTAAGCACTTTTTGGAATCATGAAAAAGTATTGTTAAACAATTTGTTGATTAAACTATATATATATATATATACATATGTATGTGTGTGTTTATGCTATATATCTATACATGTGTGCGTGTGTGTGTGTGTGTGTGTGTGTGTGTGCGCGCGAGTTTTATTTTAATCTCACTTTAAAAAAATCATATTGCGTAAAAATAGAAAATAACGAAGACCAGAAAGGTCTCATCCTTTGCCAAGGGAAATAATCCATACTGTAGGGCAAAATACACACTGACGATCAATTTATGAAAGAGAAAAGAAAAAAAAGTATATAAAGAGGGAGGAAACAGGTAGAAATAATTAAATAAAAACATTCCGCAAAACAAGAGTAGGATATGCATGTATGTGTATAAAAATGCCGAGGAACAAGAGAGAAGAAATCGTTACGAAAAGAACGAAAACAAATCAAATACCAACAAACGAAAAAAGAAAATCCTATTTGTCTGCAGCTGAATGTCTCTGCAAAGATTTTAGTCAAAGGTTGACTGAAAAAGAAAATTTATGAACCGGAACGACACGAGACAACACAAAATAGAAAGAAAACGAAACGAAATGTTCATTATTTTCTTTTGCATCCATTTGTTTCCTTTTGTTTTAGATTTCTTTTTGTGGAGTTTTTCCTAACTGCTCGTCTCTTTTCGATTTTATACTACATTAATGTGTTCGTTTACAAAGCGCCACCTACTGGCAGAATGAATTCCATTAGTCTGGCGTGAAAATATCGGCAAAACAAATAGAAAAAAAAAAGTTCTCATCGTAAGAGATATAAGTAAAAGTATGAATAAAATAAGCAGGTAGATGACTAGATAAGCAATCTTTGTTTTTTAGAAGACTGGAAGAAAAATAAAAGTAACAAAAAAAAAAAAAGAAGTTCACCTCCGTGAAAAGCGCTACACTGTCTTCAAAAAATATAATGAACAGCCAGAGCTGGATAAAATGTGATCCGAAAATTATGAATTAAATAAGTATTTAAACAATAAAGACACACACACACACACATATATAGAACAATATGTATATATATATATATATATATATATATATATATATATATATATATATATATAATCATATATGCATATATATGTATATATAGAGAACGAAATATATATTTCTAGAGAGAGGGAGATACATAGATAGTCAGATATAGAAGAATATATATATATATATATATGTACATCTATGCATGTAAAAAAACAAAATATATATGTATATATGTGTAAAACAAAATATAAAAATATGTATATATATATATATATATATATATATATATATAGAGAGAGAGAGAGAGAGAGATAGTACACTATATATATAGTACACAATATATATAAATATACATGTATATATATATATATATAAAATACACTATACATACATGTAGTACACAACGTATATATATATATATATATATATATATATATATATATATATAGTACACAATATAAATATGTATACATATATATAGTACAGAATATATAAGTATATACATAGAACACAATATATGCATATAAATATATATATATATATACATATTTATAGTACACAATATATATATATTTATACATATATATGTAGTACACAATATATATATATATATATATATATATATTTATATATATGCATATAGTACTAAATATATATATATATATATATATACATATATATATATATATATATATATATATATATATATATATATATAGTACACAGTATATACATATATATAGTACATAATATCTCTCTATATATAGTACATAATATATATATGTATATATATATATATATTTACACACACACACAAATAAATATATATATATATATATATATATATATATATATATATATATATATATATATAGCACAATATATATGTAGATATATATACATATAAGTTGATTGGTTGGTTGGTTGGTTGATTTTATAGCATATCAGCCTTTGTAGGTTATTTAATGCAAATAGTCAG